>CAIGRK010047882.1:5602-16454 GCA_903798315.1 Fraxinus greggii | reverse complement strand
ATGCAATCAAGTATAATGTATTTGAGTTTTGTTGAATTGTACAGAGAAGATGGTTTGAAGCCAATGGACGCAGAACAAATTAGGGAGTGTGCTCACAAGATGGCAGACTTCGTTGTTGATGACTACAATTTGAAGCTGAGATACAGGCAGTAGATCGCCGCGCAGATCTGATTTGGTTCATTGCTTGAGTGGATGAGTCTTTCGTAAGTTTTGGTTTCCAATTTTCAATTTTAACTTGAAGGGTTAGAATTAGGTTACTGAATTAAGGGTTTACTAGTAATGTTAATTGGTGCCAGAATTTGAGGATGCCCAATTGTCAAAATTGCTCAATTAATTTTGGAAAAGATTAATGGAAAGCTCAATTGTCCAATTAAATAATTTTTAACGGGTAATCGGTTCGAAGCGGTGCACAATCGCTAAATACCATATCAGTCTCACCCCGAACCGGGTCATTAAAATCAAAACCATAAACACCCCATTGCACCATCGATTCGATTTTTTCGCTCCATTCGATTTAATTAACCGTAATTTTCAATTTTAACAGTTTGAATTGTCATCCCTGCCTTAGTCAAACCAGCTCTTATACAATGTCATCTTTCGCGGAGCCCATCTCGTGTGATGGCCGAGCCAAGTTGAGGAACCCTGCCCAGCCCATTTGACCCGCTTAGTCAACCAGCCCTCGTACCAATCATCTTGCTTGGCAAATAAAAAACCCTCGAATCTGGATTAGCTTCAAATCCTCATCCACTAATAAACATATACGTACGCGTACTTTGTATGTATAGATTACACAGAGTTCTACATACATAGCATTTTAGAATTTTGATTTTCAATCAAACCCCTAAATATGCCAAATTACTGCACGGCTGTGTTGCCCACTGCGCTTAAATTGTAAGTAGTTCCAAAAGCCAAGCTGTTTAAATCCACGAAACTCATTATGCAATAATCTTGTTATATTTGCTTGCAGATGCCCTCCAATAGTCTCTCTTGATTGCCACTGTCAAGTATTCTATAATTTTCAATTTCCACACAATCTGAATTTTCGGCTTGGGAGAGGTTCGTGATAATATACTAGCAACTGCTTACGACGCTTTTTTTTTTCCGGTTTTTGTTTCCCATAGAGAATTGGTTTCCTATATGAATTATGATTGAAGAATAGGAGCTAAGTTGCTCGTTTTGTAGGAAGGATAGTATGACAATCAATTTTCTGTCCCCTCAAGTGGGCTTCTTTAATATGTGGGAGAGCTGAATTCGATTGAGCCGAAACATTTATAATGTCCCCTCAATTCCATGTTAAACATGCTGCACAGCAAATATATCATTCAATCATTCATGGCTGTGAAAGTAGACATCATCATGTTTTTACTGGTGGATCATTATCAAAGAGGCTCAAATGGATGCCTGTATAGTTATGTATTTGATCACATTCTTAGTAGGATTTCCTTCAGCTTTAATTTAACTACCCAAGCTTAGAAAGTTTCAAAGACATTGACCAGACATTGACCAGACATTGACCATAATGGTCTACTAATGAATGTGATTTTAAGATTATGACGCTAAAGTGGAAAAACTATTTTATGGTGATTGCAGGTAGCAGGAACCAAAAGGTTTCTCAGCTGAAGGCTGGCTTTTGGGATTCCATTAGATCAGGGTAAATGCAAATATCTGATAATCATTCTTAATTGTCGATTACATTTACGTTATATTTAAAGCTTTTGAGGTTTGGAAACTTCAGATATGGTGACCATACACATCCACAGAATGTCTTCTTGCATTTGCATACAATCAGTGTAAAGGAACACGTTGACAATATCAACTGATCTCAACCTAACCAAAGTATCGCAACACTTAAAAAAGGGTATTCATGTATTTCTTGGATAAGCTTGGCACTTAACATTCCACGGGGCTAGCAGTTTACCTTCCTGCTTGTCTTTGTAGTTAGTATATGTTACGCTCCATATAGAAATCTCAAGTCTGGAGTTTGAATCAAAATGGGAAAGCTACAATAACGTCTGTATATCCTGTCTTGCAGGATTTTGAAGAACAATACAACACAAGTTATAGAACCACCTTCCACTACTGAAGAAGAGGAGGAGCCCTTACCTGAAGAGTTTGTTCTAGTCGAGAGGACCCTACCCGACGATACTGTTGAAAAAATCATATTTTCTTCCGGTGGGAACGTTGATGTGTATGATCTCCAAGCCTTGTGTGATAAGGTGATTAAACTAATCCCGTTGTCTTCCACGCATTTCACCCTTATTATGCTTTCTTTCAGCAAGGTAAATTATTATTAATATCCAAAAAGGAACACAGTGTAAGGCATCACAGAGTTACCACCTTAGAGAACCAAGCAACACCATACTGTCAATTTTTGATTGATTGCTTCTGAGCTATTGACCATTTTTTTCTGTGTCAACCAAACATTGCTTTGTTCTACAATAAGAGGTTATTAATGGGAAAGGTCTATTAACATTTATTATTGAAGGACTAAATCAGGCCATCTTCACTGGTCACCAGAGCTACAAGATTCGACTAGACTAAATATCCCATTTTGAATATTAAATGTAATGCCCCAGATTTCAAAGTCAACTTGAGAGTTACAAAGTTTACTTTATGCATAACTTAGCAGATAATACACATTGTAATAATTTAAAATTTCCTAAGCAAACCACTCGATATTTATATGACAAAACCGCCTAGGAAGTAAAATATGACAAGACTATAGAATTTATTACTTAATGCAAAACTTTGGATTAATTAAGCTAAAGCATATAATATTCCTATTTCAAGTCATGCAGTAAGCATTGATTGAAAACCAACTAAAATTAATTAATTACAAGCTTATGAAATCAAGTTCATTTGACAAGTGAAAGAAAAACTTAGCCCCGATTTTGCCCCCATTTTCTAAAACTCATTTTCAACTACACATTTCATGGACCTATAATTTTATTAACTTTTTAAATGCATATTTCATCAACTTTTATTAAAATCTACTAATGATTTGTTTTTTTAGCTAAACCAAACGGGGGCTTAATTGTCACACTTACAATAATAGTCCCCTCACACATTGCTTAATAAAATGAGTATTAAAATACCTAGTAGAACACGTGCATCCATATACTACGTTATCACATAAAACTCAACAATTCATACAATCATTTCATTGAGAGCAGTGGGTGATTAAGTGATAGCTCTAGTAAAAATATTTCTGTGTAGTTCTCTCATTTCATTTTATAGAGGACTCGATGGTCAATTAGCATTTCACGTAGAGATGAATAAAATAAGACAATATAGTAAAAGGGTAGCCAACTTGCACGTATAATATGTCCTACCTCGAATATTGCAAAAAGGTGAACTTGGCCCAAAATGGAAAGTTTCTGAATTTCTGTTTTCCTCTTTCGATACGTATAGTTTCAAGTGATTATATGTGAATATGCCTTGAGAATGAGTGAAAGAGTGAGGGATTATGTATATGAGAGAGAGAGAGAGAGAGAGAGAGAGAGAGAGAGAGAGAGACTGTGAGAAAGAAATGTGTGAGAATGCAAGGGTGAACGAGAGAGGGATGAGAGAAATAAGGGATAGAGAGAGTGGGAAGAATAATATGAGAGAGGTGTGAGAGAAATGAGGGATGGAGAGAGTAAGAAACAATAAGAGAGGGGATAATGGGGAAAGAAACGTGTGAGAATGTTTGGGTGTATAAAAGGGGTGAAAGAAATAAGGGATACAGGAAGAAAAAGAGGGGATAGAGTCAGAGAGAGAGAGAGAGATGGAGATGTATGGGAGAGTCTTGGAAAGTGGGGAAAATCTCATAAATTCAACCGTCCTATTCTCAAAATATGGTGACGGTTGAACTTTTCTTTTTCTTCTATTTATTCTATAAAATTATTTGAAAGGCAAAAACGGCTAAATTAATTTATTTCTAGTAAAACACTGTATGGGCTTAAGAGTTAATGGCACAAGCCATTGGACTATGCTTGGACTGACTTGGCTAGGCAATACATGGTCCGGACTTTTTATCTTAAAAGCCCAATAAGTTAATTGATAATATTAAGCCTCAAAACGAAATATTTCAGGGTGTTGCAGTAAAGCTTTATTAAGCCTCAAAACGAAATATTTCAGGGTGTTGCAGTAAAGCTTTCTGATAGAGATGAAACCAAGGTACCCGAAGGGAACCTAGTCCCATCACCATGATGTTCTGCTCCTTCACCCAAGAATAGGCATAAAGCACAAGTTGGTGCATTCCTTAAGTTTTCAAATTTTGAGAAAATGTAGCTGCATGTGTAACACACCTAGGTAGCTGGACTCCAATATATTATTTTGAGAAAATATGCTATCTGACTCTCTGTGGAGGCCTTTTCCCATTTATGAGGCAATTTTAACCCCAACATCCCTCCTTAAGACAACAGTCCTTATAGTAACTTTAAACCCTGAATTCCCTCCACATCTTTTCAGAAGAATTTCTCCTCATCAATCTCTTTCCAACGTTCTTGGGAAGCTGGAATACATCATCCTGAGAGTCTTAGTAGATGATAGAATAAACTGCACAAGCTACGCTCAAATGCAAAGGATATGGCCTTGTTGGCCCAAGATTTGAGCCTGTAATTTATTTGTATATCTCGGATTTAAATTCAACAGCTGTGAGTTTGGAAGTGTCAATTTGGACCCATAAACATTTTAAGAGATATGTTACCCTCCTTAAAGTCAGGATTCTCTGAAAATCCACCATTTCTCATTAATATCTACTCCTGAGAACAAGATTTCAGATTTCAATATATTCAGTCATATAGCTTTCTTTACTTGTCGCATACAAAATGATTTTAAACAGAGCCAAATAGAAGAATTTCACCCTCTTCTGTTGAGAAAACTTCAAGATAATATAAGATTCAGTTGGATTGGTTGGAATTTGGAATACCCCATCATATAGCTTGGACGCTTATAAAACTCTTTGATTGAGGTTCTTTCATTGTTTGAGCCCATTACTTATTTAGATTTCGGTTGGGGTAGGAGCAAAAGACGGAGACAATTTAGTAAAATATTGATAAGTGGGAAAAAAGTTTTTTTGAGTTGAACAGAGCTGATCGGGGATGGGAATAATTTACTGTACATTAATTAATTTGTATCATGTTCAATTGGCCTGGATTGTACTTGTATGACTTTACTGCCAGTATCCGAATTGATTCACAAAATACTAGTATGGTGAATATTTGGAAGTTTAGTTAGCTTACCTATTTGGTGGGCCATCTCCTCACCAACTCCTCACCAATTATTTGCTTGAGGCTAGTTTTGATTTTTTTTTGTGTGGAAACATAAATCAATATATAACTTATTTCCTTGTTAAATTTGATAGGTTGGTTGGCCTCGGAGGCCACTGACAAAGCTAGCTGCTGCTCTGAGGAATAGTTACATGGTGGCTACTTTGCATTCCATAAAGACATCAACTGGAGAAGGTATTTAGTAATAGGCTTTTCTGTTGGAATTAGCTTTTCCTCAGACTGGCTGTCTGTTATGATGTGTTATTAGTAAATTATTCTTAACCTACGTAAATGAGTATTACAGTTTCTTTTAAACTAAGACGGACATCTTAGTGTACTTGCGGAAGTTGCTTGGCAGAGGGGACTGACCAAAAGAAGCTGATAGGCATGGCCCGAGCTACATCAGACCATGCTTTCAATGCAACAATTTGGGATGTTCTTGTTGATCCTTCCTATCAGGTACTCAAATTTTATAATTTATATGTGGATAATTGACCCTCGTTTGTACAAGCTTATGCTAATATCGCTGCTTGCTATTTAACTAATTTTAAAGAATGCCTTTTTGCATTACATGGCTTTGGATCCTTACCACTGGCCATGATCTTTTGGCAATTCTATAGAGCGTATCCTTTTGAGATATTGGGAATAGTTTTCAACATTCTTGGCTGCATGGATTACAATGTCAGCATGATGATGCTAGCATTCCTTTCTTTTGTGTTGATTCTATTTGTATTTATTAACATACAAAATCTGGTTTGAAGTTCTAGAAGAACCATCTATACAAAACCCTATTGACAGCTTAAAATTAAAACAAAGCCTACTTACTAATACTCCATGTTCGGTGAGGAAAAGATTAATTGTTGATGGTTCTTCAAATAAATTCTATTGCTATCCTGCGCCATCACTGGATCTTTGTTTACACGTTTATGGATGTTGATTCTGCCTTTGGATAATGCAGCTGTAGTTTTCGTTAAAATGTGTCTGGCTTATTCTTATTGCTATTGAATTATGAGGCGGTAGTTTTGATAATTTATTGGTTATGTAGGGCCAAGGGCTAGGAAAAGCCCTCATTGAGAAGCTTATAAGAGCACTCTTGCAACGGGACATTGGAAATATTTCGCTGTTTGCAGATAGTAAAGGTACATAAACAAGATTATGGTCTGTTGCAAATACTTGACTATTGGGGTCAACTGTCATATATTATCATTCGAGAAGAGCTTGCAATAATTTTTGACGAGCCCTTTGTATAAGATGCCAATGAGTCTCAAAGTTCTAGTGTCAATTTCTAAAATGACATCGTTTCTTACGTTTGATGCAGTTGTGGAATTCTACCAGAATCTGGGTTTTGAGCCCGACCCCGAGGGCATCAAAGGTATGTTTTGGTACCCAAAGTATTAATTGAGCTCCGTTCAGCATTCAATCATCATCACTGCTAACAATATTGGGTTGCTTGTGACAATGTTCATGTACCGTATTTTTCATGTACGAGATTTGCATGGGGGAACACATTCTCATTTTTCTGTAAAGCTCTATTTCTCTGCTCCGGTGATCTCTACTTGTAATTACTTGCAGTCTTTTGGAGTTCATATTCCACGTATTATACCATCTCAAACTAAACGAATTCCGAGATATTTGAAGTGCAATTGCATTTGATATTTGTTTAGTTGAAAAAAATTGGATTAATTTACTTGCACACCTATTCTCTACACCTTAGATTGCACTTGTGCCTTAGATTGCACTTGTGTGTGTGTCAAAAATCTGATCATGCATTGAAAAAAGTGTTACCAAAATCTGCCAATTCATTGAGGTGTAAATTAATATATCAACCTTTATGTACATGTATCATGATCCAAAAAATTTTACATGATTAAAAATAGAATATGTTACAATCCTACAAAGAGTTAACTACAAAACACATCCAAATGTTGGTATAATTTCATTCAATTCGCGTAGTATGATTATGCACGACAGCTGAACGACAATATAGGTGTTTTTAATGTACAGTTTAGCTCAATACGCCATAATTAACGCTGAGAATTGACAAAGTTTGAAACTTGACACTGCAAATTTGAAACTAGAATTAACACTGCACATTGATCATAGCCCATCAATTTAAACTCTCCGTAGTAAATCAGTTGGGTCCAAAATGAGCTACTGGAACATTGACAGCAGCAACTACAATTTCTAATGAAGCTACTCATACTGGGAACCTGACACTGCCTCAGCACCAACTAAAACCCAAAAACCTGTGGCTTTATACGAGAAAACCACGTGTGTTACGCATCGATCTAAGCGCACAATATCAGCAGATAATGTTCCAAGATATGGGCATTACAACCTTAAATTAGAATTTTCATAAACGATTTATATTTACATGATGTGTGTTAATATTTGTAGATCGATGAGAACAAAACTGATTACTTCTGAAAAGTTACCTTGGAAATGCACGAAGGCCCATTATAATGAGCCACGTTGAAAGTGCTCTGAAGATGTATCCTTGTTCCGTCTTGACTGATCAGATACCTGAAACAAAAATGTGAGATCTTCCACTGTCAGACGAGTTGCGGTGCCACCACTTTGATCATCCCCAAAAGCGGATGCAATCATTTTCCTCTTATCATCCTGAAGGCATGAGAAAACAGTAGATAATTGAAATCTATTAATATAAATTGACGAAAGCACTCATTAAATTACACTACATTTAAGTTTCATTATGTCAACCTCAAATGTTGATAGAAAATGAGACGAGATATAGGCAAAAAAATTCAACAGACGATGTATTGCTTAAATACTTTTATAGCATTTTACCGTGTTTCAAAAATAAAATTAAATGGGAAAGATGAGTAATTGGAATGAAAAAAGAACTCAAATTCAAGAAAGCTTTAATTTATTTTGAGCTTTAGTTTTTCGTCTACATTTTCTCAAATAATGACACTTAAAATTGCAACAGCACGCTACTTTTTACATGAACTAAACAAGTACCTAAAAGGAAAGCAAATTTGATAATCGGGATCAAAAAACCCTACGAATGAAAATCGGAGAATTGAACATAAAGAATGGAGTTAAAGAGTTCCTGTTCACCTAAGCATGCATATTAGATTTAGATAAGGTAGGCATGTTATTTGCTCTGATACATGAAGCTGAAGAGGGGATTAACATTAATTAGATTTGTGGATATATGTGAAATGTCAGCCAAGACGGTGGTCTGGTTAGCAGTCACAAAGGATGTACTTTTAGTCAACATTGCAAATACAAGTCTAGAGAGTGAGGCAAAAATAGAGCTAAAATATATAAATCAAGAAAGGATATTTGGGGTTTGGGCTCAAAAATTCATAGAGATGAAACTTTGTGCAAGTGAGTTTTAACGGGCTCTGGAGAAGTTTTTTGAGTCCCTGTCAAACTGTGAATACCCATCAGACTGAATGGAAAAATGTGGTTTGCAACAAGGATCGGCCATATCATTGAATGGAGAATGTTTTATGTAACTAGAGCTAGCTGAGATGAGAATGTTGGCATGGGAAATTGATAAAATAAGAAAACAATAACATATGAATATTAGCATATCTTTGAAATGGTAAAAAACCTTAGAAGATTAACAAACAGTATTTGATCGAGATGATTTCAAGTCATTGAACAGAATAATTTCTGCACAAGAAAAGAGCAACCCTGAGACATGCAAAGATCAAATAAATACCATGAAATATATTTTAAATGGAACACAGTTCTTATGTAGTATGGGAAGCAATTACTCTACTCAGAGCAAAATGGAGGAAACAGACATGATCAGCTTAAATATGGAGTGAGGCTAAGTTGTGTTGGATTGAGTAAATAAGCCTGAGAAATTAATGTGTGATATATATAAATGATGTGGTTAGAGGAAAAAATTGATGTCATCCAATAAGTGAGAATATTAAAGAGGGACGTATCAGATAGATCAGGAAAACATCAAAGATCCAAAATAATCATAATATAGCTTTTTTTCCACTTTCTTGCATAATCTCAAACAACCACACTGGCCTGAAGATAACAAGTAAATGGATCAACTGGTAAATCATACAAAATATAACTACCTGAAGAGCTAAAATTCGATCTTCCACAGTGTCCTTAATGGTTAACCGTGATACAGTAACTGCACGCGTCTGTCCTATTCTGTGGGCTCTATCAACAGCCTGATCTTCAGTTGTAGGATTCCACCAAAGATCCAAAAGGATTACGCGACAAGCTGCAACCATGTTTAGACCAAGATTTCCAGCTTTTAGCGACATCAACATAACCGACACCTGCAAAACCCAATTCTTATGTGAGGAAACAGTCCACAGGAGTCAGCAAAGCAAGGTACAAAGACAAGCTCAAAATAAGATGTGGTACACCAAGGAAACCACATTGGCATCTCAAAGCATGTCTAATAGAATACGTTATGAAAACATATAAGGGGTAATTACACCCATTAACAGTCTAGAAAACGGATGCCATACATGTACCAAGAGTACCCTCATTGAACATTCCCTAAATAGGCGCATGAAGCACATATAAGTAACAAAAACATTTAACAAAAACTAATTTATGATCACACACAATTTTGTAGGGTCTATTTTCTGGAAAGAAAAATCTAAGGCCAAAATGTTGATGCCACAGTGAAAAACAAATTTGGAACACGAAGTAGGGTTATAAGAAATGATATGGAGTGGAGTATTTTATAACATCTAGACCAAATTTTCTCATAGAATGGAAATATTCATCAATAAACATCTTCTTGTTGACTTGCTAGCAAAATGGTATTTCCAAGAGAAAACATGGCCATGAGTCGAAGTCACATGATCCCTTGTGTTTACAACTAGGGTACCAAAACAATTTTGGGAAGAAACAATTCTGATAGCGTATTTGATTAAATCGCACGCCTAGCCACATTCTGAATNAAGTAGGGTTATAAGAAATGATATGGAGTGGAGTATTTTATAACATCTAGACCAAATTTTCTCATAGAATGGAAATATTCATCAATAAACATCTTCTTGTTGACTTGCTAGCAAAATGGTATTTCCAAGAGAAAACATGGCCATGAGTCGAAGTCACATGATCCCTTGTGTTTACAACTAGGGTACCAAAACAATTTTGGGAAGAAACAATTCTGATAGCGTATTTGATTAAATCGCACGCCTAGCCACATTCTGAATTCAAACCCCTTTGGTGAAGACCCATATCTATCCCAACTCTGAACTCTTCATTTCAAGTCCTCTTAATCTCTTCTGTTCTAGCCTTTCCATGAGCACAATTATCTTAGAAAAAATAGACCACGGGCTATCAAATGTATGTTTGGGATACTCTCCTAGAAAAAGGTTATAGTTACTATAATCTTGAGTTCAAGATTGTTCATCACCTTTGAAGTCACTCTCTGAAAACAAGTTTTTCTTCCACGAATTCTCTTTGGGGGAAAAGTTCAGAGGGAAATCAATTTTTGGAATGAGACACTTTACTCTTGGGTGCCATTAACTATGACCGAATAACATGTGGTGGAGGACACCATTCTAATATACCAAAGAGAAGTCGTTACATTCATATCCTTCAAAATAGGAAACTATTCCAAACCCCCCCCCCCCAAC
>CAIGRK010047807.1:0-13525 GCA_903798315.1 Fraxinus greggii | reverse complement strand
TTGTATTCTTATGTTGATGGGATGACACAAAAAATGAGAATTTCACATATGAATTGGGGATCATAACCCTATATATAGTTTCCATATGTATTCGGCTCATCGTCAAATACAAACTCTAAAGGATCCGGTCTCTACACATATAATCCGGCCCACACTTTATTTAGATGTCCAAAGCCCAATTACTTAATTATATATTAGATCACTTTAATTTTGAGTTTAACTTTAAGATAGCATTTATACACAATTAATTACGTATGTCGGCCACGTGACAAATTTAATAATTTCCCAACATTGGGTTGTGTTCATGGAAAGATTGTTGTTTCATATTCCACAATTAAATTTACACGTAAAAGAAATTTTTTATTGTGTAATTGCCTTCAAATTCTACTACGGCAGTAAGTTTATTGTGGCATTGCTATCATATGGGTTTAATTATGGAGATGAGCATGACTTTGTAGCAGCATTGTCAGATAAAAAGACACCAATATCATGTTTTATGTTAAAAACGAATGATATCCCAATGGATGGCAAAACATATTGCTATGTTACCTACGGAAGAAAACTAAATTGTTAGGTCTGTAAAAGAAAGTATGGATTTTTTAGACGTTGATTCCATGAAAGATTGTCTGTATCTGATTGAAATTTATTGGAATATTTGGCAAGAATTTGTTGCATGGTTTGGAACTTCTAACGCACCTTGAATGAAAGCCGTTATTTATTTTCCTTGGCAGTGAATAAGAATTTTTGCAGCCACATTTATTACATTAATTTTGTTAAGCAATAATTAAATTACCGTAGGCCTTTGCACATGATATAAATATAAAAGGCGGGCAAGGCACAAAGATATCCTTTACTATTGGAAAGATTTCATTCTATTAAAGAGAGGTTGGTCTAGTGGTTATCAAACCCATTCATCATCACATGTTCTTCAATTTTGTGACTTATTCAAGGATGCGTCAATATCAATCTCTTATAGTTGCACTTTTGTGAAAAAAGAACCCTGCAAAATCACTTGTTACATTGTGATGGTAGCTAAGTCGTCGAGGGAGCTGCAATGAATAAAGTGGCTTTTCATTTTATGGATTAGTCATCTTATGAATATGAAAGTGCATAAATTTTTATGTGACATTGACATTCCTAATCATTTTATATGTTGACTAGAGGTAAAAATGAAATTGTTTATCCACTTGATTGACATAATTATATTGTCTATACTTTGGTTCGACAGACAAAATTAATAGTGTGATATATTTTTGGAAGAAGCGTTGTATCTTGGAAGATGGACATCAATTTGATCTTGTTAGCACCAGTTCACGGGGCAAAATCCGTCTTAATGAGATTTGCATTCGCATACCTCGCTTAATTTTATCTCCTTCGATTTCTGCATTTTCTATAATTGAGTAAGTAGTGATTTGTTTATTATTATGCATGTATTGTGATTTGGTAAGTCGTTACTCTAGTATTTGCATCATTGCATGCACGTATTTTTTATTAATGGATTATAATTTATGCACTAATTTATCCAACAGTAATTTGTTACTTTGACTAGGTAATTAGAATAGAGGTAAGTGAACCTTGCCAATCATCTTTTATATGTACAAGCTGTTCGTGTGCATGCATGAATTGCTAAATATGAGCTATTTTCTTACACACTGGATATTGTCATGTCATATTCATGCATATATTTATATTCAATTAAGAAACTTGTCCGGATTTAAAAACAGGTGTTTTCATGTATTAATTGGATGCCTCTTTTTCAAACTGCTCAATCAGTAGCCGACACATGGCAGCATTGTTTTTGAATCTGTTTTTGAATGTGTTCCTGTAGCATGGTTGATTTATATTAATGCAATCACGAGCATCCATGAAAAGAACTTTCGAGAAATGAAAGGATAATAACGATAATGTTAGCTAAGAATATTTGAATATATTCCGAATTTCTAATGAGTACGTCGATGTCATGACATATTCATGCATATATTTATATTAATGCAATCACGAGAATCCATGAAAAGAACGTTTGAGAAATGAAAGGATAATAACGATAATGTTAGCAAAGAATATTTGCGAAAAGATGTATATTCCGAATTTCTAATGAGTACATCAATGTCTTAAAAAGTGTGAGTGAGAAATGGAACGTGAAATATCGGTGCATGAAACTAATGATAATATTTAATGTAAACCGTTGTACAATACTATCGACAGATTGAATTCCACTTCATATTAATAGTATTAATAATCTACTTTTAATTTTAAATAACATTATAATTCAACTCTTACTCGTCCCGAATCACTCTAATGGACCCGACACGTGCCGCGCTCCGATGGTAGATACTAGCTAAGCGCCAGACCCACCACCAAGACAACATTGACCTGCTTCGACTGTGACACATTCTTATGAAAATTTTGGCAAAGTTCCCCTTGTAATATGAACTAAAACTACCTGAAATATAATCAATTACCTCAAACATGTACATATAACTTAAAACATGTCACACCACCCTCTTAAAACTCAAACTATTCCAAATACAATATTGATATAGGATCGAAGAGGCTCTTCACAAACATCTAAAAAAGTTTTGTGAGTTCGGATATATCATTTTGTACACATTATTGTCATAATAGAATTCATTAATATTCATTATGTTTTATTTAAAAAATAAAAACTTATATTCTCATTTTTGCATTATGATTGTAATTAATAAAATATGTCATTTTTAAGTCCAGAATTTCTAGACTTGCGTATTACAACAACATTCCAAGTAATACAGCATTGCTTATGTTGATTTTGTGTGGGTGAAACACTGCGCTTGTACTGAATTTCGAAAGCTTCACCAAATAAATACACACCCCAACAATAGTAGCGACTCCGAGAAATGTAACCATTCATGATAGTGAGTAGACCATAATACACACAAAATTCGGCATGAAGAAACATCCAGAATCTTGCGAAAACTCATAAGATACAAGACGAGGTTCTTGATTCAGGTCATTTCAAATTGAAGCAACCATTTTGGCCAAACGAGACAGACCAGGATCTTTCATGCCCCAATTCTGCTTTCACTTGGAAGCAAATCCATGGTAGTAGGCGAGAAATGAGCATAGTCTCGGGCTGTTGGTGGAGGGTGGTTCGTTAAACCAAATGTCGGGACTTCTGCATCACCATCAAGAACGGCGCCATGAGAATTAGTAGAGAAACATGGATTGTAATTGTAAAAACTGAAGTTCACTTCATCCTCCGTTTCAGTAGAAGCAGGGCTGGAAAAATTAATGTGGTTGAACAGGAGATTAGCAACTGTTCTATCAATTGCATTTGTTGACTCTTCTTCTTCAGTATCACCCAACCTGGATGCAAAGAATAATACGTTGATTAATTAAACTTAGTTATATGAAAACTGTGAAGGTATTAATAATACTCAATCTTCGAGGGGCATGAACTAGTTAATGCACGCGAACTCCCCAAGACATAAATCTCAATCTTCACGTAGAAAGAGGAATTGTATACTCTCATTCCCTCTACTAGAATTTGAGCCTGAACTATATCTCTTTTCAAATCACCCCGGGGAATTCTCAAGTTTCCATATAAATCAAAGCTTCATACTTATAGATGAGGAGAAACAAGGGAAAGAGGGAGAGCAAGAAGTTGAGAAAGAATTGAGTGAAGTAATGGAGATTCCAATCCATGCCTTGATGGGAAAGAATAGAACTAAAACCATTAGACTTCCAAGAAGCATCAAGAACAGGAGGGTCTCCATCCTCATTGATAGAGGGAGTATCCACAGTTTCATTGATGAAAACTTGGACAGAAGCCTCAATTGTAGAATGCAGTCAGTTAATCCAGTACATGTGATAGTAGCAGGTGGGGAAAAATTAGTGAGTGATGCCATCTGCAATCCATTGACATGGAAAATACAGGATTTGGAATTTCAATATCAGTTGAGGGTCCTCGAATTGGGAGGTAGAGACATGGTTCTTGGAGTTGATTGGTTGAGCCAGTTCAACCCTGTGCTCTTTGATTTCTGCAAAGGAAGTATAACCTTCACTCATGGTGGTACCAAGTTGGAACTAAGTAAGGAGGCTATTAATGAGGAGTCTCATATGATGACAGAAGAGGAGGAAAGGAGTTGGTTCAGGAGTCAAACTTATGGAGTGATAGCACAAATTGACATAAGTGTTGATAAGGAGCCCGAAGTAGTACCAACTGAAATTCAGGCAGTGGTGGACGAATTTCCAATGGTTTTCTCTAAGCCAAAACGCTTACCTCCACCTAGGTTTAATGATCACCACATACGAATTAAGGAGGGGGCACAACCCTTCAAACTGAGGCCAAGAGATGAAAGGTTGGAGATGAAAGAGAGTGGAATAATTCAGCCAAGCACTAGCCCTTATGCATCTCCTGTCTTACCGGTCAAGAAGAAGGATGGTACTTGGAGGTTTTGTGTAGATTATAGGCAGCTAAATAGCCTGACCATCAAAGATAAGTATCCTATGCCCTTGATTGATGAGCTACTAAATGAATTAAAAGGAGCAAAGTGGTTTACTAAGATAGACTTGAGAGCGGGGTACCACCAAATCAGGGTTGCTGAGGAAGACATTCACGAAACAGCTTTTAAAACACGTGAAGGGCTCTATGAATTCAGGGTAATGACCTTTGGGCTCACAAATGCTCCTGTCACTTTCCATGTCACTTTCCAATGCCTGATGAATGAAGTTTTCAGAGAAAAACTCAGGAAATGTGTGTTGGTCTTCTTTGACGACATATTGATTTACAACAAGGACTTAGAGACCCACCGCAAGCATGTATTTGAGGTTTTAAAATTGCTGAGCGAACACCAACTTTATACTAAGAGGAGTAAGTGTTCATTTGGGCAATCCAAGACATAATACTTGGGACATATTATCACAGCTCAATGGGTGTCTGCAGATCCTTCCAAGATTGCTGCTATACAAGAATGGCCTACACCTCTAAATGTCAAACAATTAAGGGGGTTCTTAGGACTCACTGGTTATTATTGGAGGTTTGTGAGGGGATATGGGGCCATGGCCAGACCACTAACAAATCTTTTGAAGGAGGATAAGTTCCAGTGGAACGAAGCAGCTGATATGGCCTTCTAAGAATTAAAACTTGCTATGTGTACTATCTCCCAGATTTTACTATTTCCTTTGTAATAGAAACTGATGCGTGCCATGGTGGATTGGGGGCTGTTTTAATGCAGAATAAGAGACCTATTGCCTACAAAAGAATGGGATCAACAGTAGGAATTTTGGTCTATCTATATATGAGAAGGAACTTTTAGCACTTGTGATAGCGGTGGGGAAGTGGAGGCACTATTTGGAAGGACATCATTTCATCTTAAAAAAAGACCATCAGTCCCTTAAATATTTATTGGAGCAAAGGATTACAACTCCAATGCAGCAGAAATGGATAACCAAACTATTGGGCCTTCGCTATGAGATTCAATTCAAGAGAATAGACAATAAAGTAGGAGATGCTCTGTCCAGAAGAGAGAATAGTGAGGAAGCTGAATGTTCTACCTTCTCTGATGCTCGGACTCTTCAAAATAGTTGGAGTACTAGTGTCGGACACGACATGGGTATGGATATGTCGAATCCTCCAAATTTCAACCGGACACTCCGTCATTTTTGCTTCTTCTTCCTTCTTTTTCTTCTTTCTTCTTTTTCTTCTTTTCCTTTTCTTCCCCTTTTCTTCTTTCCCACTTTTGCTCTCTATAAACCTAGCGTCGTTGCCGAGAGGGTGGAGAAAGGCGGCGGCGCTAAGTTTTACCTTCTTTTTCTTCTTTCTTTTTTCTTTCAATCAGAGTAATTTGCTCATAGCTTAACCTTATATTCCTTTTCTATTATATCATGCCTAGTAACATATAATCGCACAGTAAAAGAACAATTTAGAGACGCACAACAGCGTACACATATTATTAACCATGTAAAAAGTATCAACTCAGAGAGCTTTTAATTTTCTTCCTTTCTTGTGTACGTAAGTTCCCCTTCTCTATAGTATCCCTTCTTGCAGATATTATTGTTAGAACTAATGTTATATTAGCAATTTTTTTAGAAAAAATGATTATTATAAAATAATATAATTGTTATCAAAAAGTTGTAAAAATCAAGGAGTCTTTTGGAGGGTTGAATGGATGAACTAGGAGTCTTTGGGTTCGAGTATGGAACAAGGAGAAAAGTACGTCGAATTTACGCTAGCCCGTCGCCTAGCTGATGCTCAAGTGGAAAAGGCAAAATCATTATCGTCCGCCTATCACTAGAGCGACACACCTCTCGCTAGTCTAGCGCTCAATCAGCTGTCATACGTGAAACACTAGTTTGCGATTTTCAAGAGTTCTGTTTATCCTTATACTACATAAATACCTCTTATTATAAATATTCAATGCTAATTTTTTTTTTGTGGATGGTTGTTCATTATTTTACATCCTCGTTACATTAATCCAAGATCCAAGAACACATCCAAATATTGAGAATAAACTTTTGATTCTTGAGATCAATCGACCACAAGTTGAGGAAAAACATCAAATTTTTATAATCTAGTAAAATACCCATTTCCTAGATATAATCATGAAGGTACTTTTTCGATAACGTTCAGAGGTTACTGAAGATTAAGGGAGGTTGGACCAGAAGCACAGGAAAAATACAAGAAAAAGGTGCTATTGGTGATCTATAGGAGAGAATTCTAGAATATCAGGAGCAGATGTGAGAGAAGCACGTTCCAACGAATCTTGAAGACTGTAGGAATTAGATCAGCGAATTTAGTGGGGGGTTTCGAGGCTGGATCATACTTTAAGTTCGTACTGCCTATAGTGGAAACTACATGCTTGGCCCACAAGTTTTTTTACCCAATTAAGGGTTCTTTCCATAATCAATTCTCTGTGTTGTTTACATTATTGATTTCATACAAACCAACAATTCAATATAGGGTAGTTAATTCGCGTGAACTGGATCTAGATTAATTAGTTATTATGACTAGTTGCAATATTGATCAACGATAATTTTTAATTTTTCGCATTATTCACCTATTGACTCCCCTCTAGGTGATTTTACGGTCGAACTAGTAACTATCACTTGTCATCCTCTTTACTCTTCAGACCCAGTTATCCCTTCCCCCCTCCTCCTCCTCCTCCTCCTCCCCCCTGTTTCACTATTCTCTTCACTGCAGATTGCTTTTTACTTCTTGACAGGCTTTTTCACTCTTCTTCTCCTTTCCTTATCTCTTTCGTCTTTCCTTCTCTTCCTCTTTGCAGCCAATAACGAAGTCTATATAGACTATAGAAAGGGCACAGCAGATACAAGCTACCACCTCTTCAGACAAAATATCACACCCGTCAATTCCTGTCTGAAGTTTCTAGCTTAGACATCATACCATTTAACCTTTCCCAACGCGTTAAGTGGCATGCTCTCACTAATTGCCTTGATGAATTAGCCTATTAATCAAATAAAAGAACCATACACTTAGATATACACGCTCAACTACTAAAATCCTAGCTGCGTGCCTAATCAATCGTAGAATAAGTACAAACTAATCACAGCTAAAACAAGTTAATCATGTTTGGAACTACTTTATCAAATGCTAATATAGGTCATCCGTGTGTCACGTACAGAAGGTGCCATGTTAGGACTTGTTCATTCACAAAGCAGTCATATGATAAAATAGCTTAATTCTTCAAATCTTAATGGGACTGGGACCCAAGGATACATCACTCAAGCTTTAGTAAACTAGCATTCCATCCCCCACTTTATCCAGCTTCAAAGATTTAGCCTTTAGCATAAAGCAATTGATGGAGTGAACACTCTCTTCAATCGTACTCAAGGAGTTCGAAACGAAGACTTGGATTTTTTAGCAGTTACAGCAATTTTGTATTTTGATGGTCTGTGATGGTTGGATGTATCTACACTACCAACCAGATCATTCTAACCATCAACAGAAAAATAGGAGCTTAGGGAATCTCATCCTAAACAGTTTTGCATTCTATAAAACTAATTAGCAGAATGGAGAAGCATCAATAATGATGAAAGACCACAGAAACGATAAAGTTCAAATTGTACAGGATTCACAAGAGTCCACATCTGTAAATAACTCCATATTTAGTAAGGGAATCTAAAAATATTAATCAAAAGATATCAAATCGTGACGATGCTTATAGATTCACACAAGAGTCCTAATTAGTATATGACTTTGTCAACAAGAGAATCCAAAATTGTACCTGCATACTCCTATTAAAATCTAATTTTCAAACTATCCAATGTCTTTTTTTGTATACTTGTTTATATCCTTCTCATTGAGTAAAACAGGTGAAATTAGAAAGTTCAACAATATATAACATTTACCTAGATGCTTCACTGTAGGTCGTCGGTGAACGCTCTTCTGGTGCGTCATGGCCATCCTGAACATTGCCAGTATCTTCATGTTTTGAGTTTTCTGCAAGGCGGTACAGGGCATCTCGAAGGCAAATTCTGGTACTCTCCGTCAACTAGCAAGATAAATAACTTGTGAGCATCTCATATTTTAGTGACACGGTTTACCCGTTCTAGATAACTCGCTTTCTCACCTGCACAGTCAAGCTTCTAAGCTCCACATATACAGATTCCTCCAGTGATGTTACTTCCTCTGCGATGTGTGTATCTGCACTGTTGTGCTCCAACGAGAAGGGGATGTCAACCTCCATCGCCTTGAACAACAATTATCAAGTTGAGCAAATCGGGCCTTAAACAGCCATGCCAATGTTGCAAATGAACGTCATGAATATTACAAAAGTTTAAAACTACGTGATTATATTGATATTCACCAGAATTAACATCTACCAAAACCAATATCCGTAAACTATAGTTACTTTACCAATTGCATCAATACTAGATTACTTAGATATTACTCGGTGTTCTCTAAAAGATATTTCCTTATTTAAGTTTCTTACTCTTGAAAGAATGATCACCTCCGCCACTGAAAATGGATCGTCGTTTGCTTCGTTCTTGCAGTCTCGTGAAACAGAAGAAGTGTACTTTTTGAGATCCTTCGAGTGTCCTATATGGTCTTGAACAGTCTTAGACTCAAGATTAGATGGCATCACATTGTCGTTGCTGGATGTTCGTGAAAAATTAACTGAACCAGCAGCATGGATTCCACTCTCATAGTCTTCAAGTAATGAATCCCTGCATGAAATTAGTAGAAGAGTTAAACTTTGGGAGTAAAATTAATACAAAAATGATAAACAGTTTTAACATCAGAAACATATTTTAATAATCACTGAAATTGATATGCCATGAAATTAAGTGATTAAATTTTGTTTTAGACGTGAATGAAGCCAAAAGAAATGTAAATTATCAAGGGCAAGACTTCGTTGCAATGTTTCCATACGAAATGGTTAACTCAAGCCTCACTTCTGTACTTGCCTTAAAATAAGCATAACAGTGTGGTTTCTAATCTCATGACTTTTACAATTTCGGTGATAGGATAGAACAGTAAAAGAGCCAGAGCTTCAATCAATCGCCGATCATCCAATCAACTTTAAATTTCTGTCTATTAACAAATCACTGAGGCTACTGTTCCTAGATAACAGCTTACCTTGAGCAGGAAACGTGGAAAATTTTAAATAAAGCATTAGATGTACATGCATGATGCATGAAATCAAGTATCTTAAGCCCAGAAGGTAAGCTTGTACAAGAAAGTGTCGTGAGCCTCATCAAATCTGGCGAAGTCATTGAGTTGAAAATCCAATTGTTCATGAGGATAAGCACTCCGTTGACAAACATAATCCGGCAAACCTATACACACGCTTGAACTACAGAGCCGGTCAACTTCCGTGGAAAAAGTGGTCCCACTCAATAGATTTTCTTTCATTCCTGCAATACTGTGTTTCTTAGGGGAGTTGAAACTTCCAAATATTTCCTTCTCCCAAGGAGACGAAATATATGGTGATGGAAGCCTGTCAGACATCTCCTTATCTTTTGGTAAGCAAAGATCTTCAATCTCTCTTCCAAAGTACCAATCCATTGAATTTTTGCAAATGATACTCACCTACATATACAAGAAGGCTCACAACAGTATAGTGTATTGAAACAGTTGTATTATGCACACTTTACTAGAGGGACACAAAGGCCTCAAGGAAATATATCACCCAATCATGTAAATCAGTTTACAATCTTATGCTACCCAAGAGACATTTGTCCAGTATTCTTCTATTATTACCATTGCAATTCTCGTCTTTTTCTGTCATATTATAATTATTAAAAACAGAAATATATGGTTTCTCTGTTCAGAATGGAAAACAGTATCCAATCCCTTACCTTTCAACCCATCTCAAAATAAACCTCTTAACTTATCATCATATTGATCTATCCAATATTTCAATTCCAAATATTTCGATATTAGCATTCCCTCTGTCCCATAATAATGCATCAATTTTGTAATGAGTAAAAGTCCACTTAATACACTGACAATTGTAAAATGGTAAGGTCAGGTGTCAATGGCCTAAGAATTTCATTCAGTTATATGTGGGTTTTTTTTATGTTTTGACCGTTTTACCTTTCAAGGATGGAAGTAGAAAAAGGAAGCCAATTTGACCATTGGGAAATTACAGTCAAACATTGGATTAGGACAAAGTCTTGAACGTTTGCATTGCTAATGAAACTGTTGATAATATAATGGATTTGAGTGATGACTTTAAACCAAAAATCAAACTTATCAACATTACCAAAATTGAACAGAATAACGACAAGGAAATCAGTAATAAATACCAAAGAAAAAGAATGCCAAAATAACGTCAAGTGAAATGGCTGCAAGGTCGAAGCAATAGTTAAACTTCTTATCCTTAAGTCGAATTTGCCCCGCAACGGTGCCTACGGATGATGGCAATCAACTTCTAAGATACAACGACAATCTTCTTGTATTAATGGCACTCCAAAACACAAGAATCAACAAACCAAAATTAGATTATTGTACTCATTTTGAATGAAATGGAAAAACAGCTTTTATGCAAATGTTTGGCTAAGAAATATGGAATTTTAAGTTATGTTATCATTGCATATCATTGGGATGGTCAAATGGATGTCCTAATAGTTTATTTGTAGAGGGGGAAAGGTTTTGAGTGAAGTGCCACGCCATAAAACCCAACAACCTTTGCCAAGAGTCGTAACTTTTGCTGTCGCTAACTTGTCGCATTTGCGTAACTCAAGCGTCAGAAATAGAGACTCTGTCGCTTGATCGCTAGACGAGCCGCGGAGTTAGAAAAATACCCAGCCAGTTTCCTCTCTTTTCCTTCCAACTTTGGACCATAATTTCTCATTCACCCGAAATTGATTTGGAGATTTTAAATATAACATGACGATCTACTTGACGAGTCGAACAAGTTTAGCCTATTTATTTTCATAATTTGACTATCGGATCAAGTTCGAATATTTAGCCGAAATTGGCACGAAAGTCACTTTTCCACATTTATACTTGACCAACTCCAATAGAAACTCAACAGATTCATTTACACTCTATATATGGGATCATGATAAGCAATTAAATGAAAATTGCATCTTCTGAAACTATCGATGCAAATTACTTGTTATATATAGCTATTTTCGACCAAATTCCTAATGCACAGAAACAACTGGTATCCAAAAACTTACAAGACAATTTTTCTAGATCAAATGACAAAGATGGTTTAGAGCTCAAAGGAGAGTTGAACAAGGAAATGTTGGTTTTGGGAGCTCATCGCAGACAAAGATGGTAACTGAGATCTCTATAAAGATGGAGAATTTGATTTGATTTTTGATGGTGATGATTGTGACTATGGGGTTAACGGATAGCAGGGTGAAGGAGAGAGTTGGATTCTCATTCAAGGAGAAAAGAGAGAGGGTCGGAGTTTGTGTGGGTTTAGGAGAGTGATGAGAAGTTTTGTGAACAATTTTTTTTTTCCCATTCATTTAGCATGAGTAAATCTACATTTTTTTTTAACAGAATCAAATGAATACGTATCAATTAGTTCATCAAGGATCAGACTAGCATGTATCTATTAGGCGCCATTTCCAAAAGTTTGTGTACATTGAAAAGTATTTTCCATTTGCTACTCTGCCAAATCCAACAATCATGTTACATGCCACGTGGCAACACATTATTGGCCTGTTTAAAATTCAAAACAATTTTTTTACCAATCTAATCTTGCCAACAATGTTGATGTCAAGCACAATGTACACATAGCATTATTCTAAATTCAATTCAATGTATGTAAATGATGATGTACAAAAGCATTTAACTTATTACAATTAGTAATCAAGATTCAGCCCCGGTTTGAGTTACATTATTTTTTTCATTCTCATTCTTCTACTCATTTTCCATCACATCAATAATTTTTCCTTCTTTTTCAACCACATATTCTCCATCAATCTACTGTTCTAAAATATATTCTTCCAAAATAATATGGCCCAAATACACCCTCNTTCTACTCATTTTCAATCATACATTTTTCAATAAAATAATATTTTCTATCACATCAATAATTTTTCCTTTTTTTTCAACCACACATTCTCCATTAATCTACTATTTCAGAATACATTCTTCCAAAATAATATGGCCCAAATACACCCTCAAGGTAATACACTAGTAATCACAAGTGCATCTTTCCTTCTTCTTCTTCTTCTTTTTTAATATTATTTTAAGGAAAAATATGCTTGCATGCCAACTTTATGGGCAGGTGTATTTCTAAAATTTTGGGTTAAAGTTAGTATAAATTCTGAAGATGTAACCTTATTATTCATACTCAGTAAAAATCTCCTCTCATTGTGAAAGTTGGCACACCACGTAAAATACTCGTTGATTTCTCTATTTCACTTTTCAGAAATCAACACAGAGACATTACACAGGCGACCACGAGCTTTCTATCGCATGAATTTCTTTAAAGGCTCAAATAACAATCACATAAATATCGGAAAATTCAAATCAGATTACAAGAAATCATCCAAATGGGTAAAAATTCAGCTGTCATCCATTAAAATTAAAACTTCAAGCCACATGAAAATTGAAGTTAAGGAAAAAAGAAACATACCTGAGTAAAATGAGGATTGATGGACAAGAAAAAAAGGTCTGGAATTATGTAATTTAATCGGAAAATTATGGCTACTAAAAGAGCAATGCTCAAGACTTTGAATTTATAGAACCGAGGCTCGTTGCAATGGATAGAAGCCCGTGACAGAAAAGTCCTTTTCAGCGTATATTTGGAAGAATAAATCTAGTACAATATTTTTAAATGGATGAATATGAATGTTGTACAAATAGTATAATTCAATTTGGATAGTTCAGTCCTTTTCGTCTGTTGACGCACAAAAACGAGGTCACGTAAATGGTTCAAAGTATGAAGTCCAATGGCTCAAATGAGGAGCCCAAAGAGAAAAGTTCAATTAGGAGGTTTGAGGTTTGGATCCGAACGAAGCTACGTAATGGACCCAAAATGGAGTTAAATAACAAACACCCATCACCGCCCAAGCCTTTGGAACGCCCAAGATCTAAGCGAACTAATTATCTCCC
>CAIGRK010047800.1:0-13412 GCA_903798315.1 Fraxinus greggii | reverse complement strand
ACCCTATTCGGTACAGATTAAAAGCCAATTAAAATTGAAAATATGACCGTTATGAATTTTTCTCATCTCATAAAAGTCAACAATAACAGCTAGTTTTTCAATTTTAATCCGATTTTAATCCCTACCGATCACGCCCTAAATCTACCGAACACTGTAACACATCATTAGAAAGGAGAAAAAATCAATTACGCCTCTCTCTCCATCTAATAGTATAAATCATATACCCTTCAAAAAAAAAAAATGTAGTGTAAATCATATAAACTTCGTAGGCATAAACTCCGTTTGTTACCAATTAAAATCATAATATTTTTTTTTCTTTTCTTTTCAACAACACATTCTCCAATAAAATAATATTATATATAAATCGAAAGTTTTTCCTTCTTTTTCAACCACCGATTCTCAAAAAAAAAAAAATTATTCCAAAAATTATAATACCAAATAATATGGATCAAACGGAGGCTAAATTCTACCAAATACATGGCAAAAAGATTTATATAGCCCTTGTTTGTTACAAATTAAAACTTGACTTCAAAATTTATTTGTTTGTGTTGTGCTATTTGTTCGAATCTCAATTGTCTTTACTTGTAAATTCTCGACACGAAATGAAAAACAAAAAGAAATTTTGAATACCGTGCAAGCAATAGTTTGATTGGTACACGACTTTTCTTGTGGGTAGAGAAAGTTGGTAGGGATTACAGACTCCCATATCTTCGATGAGAAATGCTAAATGCACCATGGACAATGCGGGCCCCACATCCTTGTGAGAGGGCTGTCAAATGGTGCACACTCAAAAGATCGGTTCTACATTGTCTCATTCCGAACTCACTTAGAATTTTTTATTTTTCCATATAAATTATATTTTGTAGTCCCGCCTCAACAAAATTCCAGTTGCGACGAGATGGGGATAGCTATCCTAATCTCACCTCGCCTTGTTGAAATCAAAACGATAAGTTTACAATATCGAATATATGTACGTTGGGAAAATACGATTTCATTAAATTATGTTTCAACAAGAATGTGATAGTTTTGAAAGATCGATAAACACATGGATATTTTACGAATTACCTTCGTACTTGACAAAAAAATTCTTTCAATATTTTGATATTCTTGATTTCACCTTTCTCCAGTTTAGTTCAAGAACTAAAAATGGGAGCACAAGAATTGAGATTTTGTATGATATTCTCAATACATATGCCTATTTATAACATGGGATTGACTTGGATAATGTAATATCCTAATCCCAAAAGAACTCTTTATTTTTGCTTGTATAAAGAGACTAATCTAAAAGAAATCTCTCTTTCAATTCCAACAAAAATCAAAGTCTTTCGTATTTTAGTGAAACATGTGTGGCACATCGTGGTTTAATTAATTAATATTTTACAGTCAACAATAAATTATAAATCTTATATTTTATTTCGGTTCTTTGAAGTCACCGAAGGAACCAAACGGACTCAATTAAACCAAGCTCCAATAAATTAATCTTAACTCAATTAACTTTTGATCGATCGAGATAACTTATTAATTATGTTCTATTCCACTAAAAGAATGAGATGACACTCCCAGTTCAATTGAACTTACTGAAATTATATAAATAATTGTTATATCACCTGACTTATTATTCTTGCGTATTATCCTTTTGATCGAGTCGAATATTTGAAAAAGGTAATGTTAAATTGGAATAAGTCTCCAAAAGGTGCAACTATTCTATACAAAAGATGCATACAAAACTACAAAAGTCGTGTTATATAGAATGAGTGCGACAATTTAAAAGGTGCATGACGAAAATGCATGCTTACTTGATAAGGTGCATATTACATCGTTTAATGTGAAAAAATGTGGTTATATTAAAAGATGTTATCATTCAAAAGTCACTTGAAAATCTATAAATAAAGACATTTACTTCCATTTTTTCCCACTCCAAATCAATTCCTAATAATTAATTTCTAATTCTTTTTTCTCTAAATTCTGTTAAAATAATTTACATATTTTCCCTAAGAAACTACCTTCATCGCTGTTTAGAAGCTAATTTCTAAAATAGCTCTCTTTTGAAGAGTTTTGAGGAAGCTGCACTAAAAACTCTTCCAACTAAAAGAAATATTTTNAAAAAATGTGGTTATATTAAAAGATGTTATCATTCAAAAGTCACTTGAAAATCTATAAATAAAGACATTTACTTCCATTTTTTCCCACTCCAAATCAATTCCTAATAATTAATTTCTAATTCTTTTTTCTCTAAATTCTGTTAAAATAATTTACATATTTTCCCTAAGAAACTACCTTCATCGCTGTTTAGAAGCTAATTTCTAAAATAGCTCTCTTTTGAAGAGTTTTGAGGAAGCTGCACTAAAAACTCTTCCAACTAAAAGAAATATTTTCATAAATTAACCTAACGAATCCAAAAGCAACTTTTTGATCTCAAGCCTAAAGGATCATTAGCAAGTAAAAAAACTCCATTATAGAAAGGAAACGAAAAAAGGTCACGATCTGAAAAACGTGTTTCCCCCAAAAAAATAAAATAAAAAAAAGGTAAAATTTTAGAGAAAAAATCACTCACAGATAAACATAAATATTTTAACCTGTTTTCAGTAAGAATAAGCAATTGCTTGGCTGTGATTGAGAGTTTTGGCGTCAATCAAATTACTTTTTATCTACATATTTCATAGAATTCACAGATACTATCAATTTATCTGCAACTTATATTTATAATTTAAACCGATTATAAATAGCTCTATGACATGCTTCATAGGATGTTTTGAGCGAGCAGTACTTCAGGATTTTGAATTCCAAAGTGTGAGTTGAACGTGGATCTTTTCCTTTACTTAAGGGTAATTATGCAAAATAAATAGGGGGCTTAAAAAAATATATAAAAAGAATTATTAAAAATATATATATATTTAGTCGAAAACATTTATGTATTGTCATATTTATATTCTCAACTTTTTCTCATTATTTTTATTCTCAACCTTTTATTAATTAGCAAATCTTGTCAATAGTGGCGGTTCTGGTTAAAAAATTATGTTAAAGTTGAGCAAATTGACCTTTTTACCCATTGTATTTTAGATAATAAAAAAATTAAAAATTGCGACTAAAAATTTATTCATCATCTGAAGGCACTCTTAACTGAATTATTGAAACGAAAACCACAAGATGCGTTAATAGAATGTCACGGGTAAGAATTTGATGAACAAAATTAGGAATATGGCATTTACCTCTTAATATTGTCAAGTCAAAATTAAATAAAAAGTATTCAATAAGATTATCAATATAATACATTGATCCAAGTTGGGACCGAAGGATTTTATTAATTAAGCAAGTATTAATTCAACGAGTATTTATTTATCGAGATTTTACTCAACAAAAACTATTAACCGTTGCGAAAGAAAGCCATAACTCAACAAAACGTATTTTCTATATACTTGAAAACATAATTGAAATCTAGTTGAATGTTGAAAAAAGTGTGCATCAAATTACTACTAACAAAGAAATACGATGGAAAATAAACACATATACATACGGTATCTACATCAAGTCTCCATTATACAAGCATAAGTGTCATCACGAAGAATTACAGTTTATGCTTAGCAAGGATTACCCGAAGTAAAATCATTTTCCCAACACAATTTATTACCAAGCTCCATTGATCGAAGAACTTGGTCACAAAAGGCTAAAAACAGCATTTCAAGCAGGGCGACATGCTTCTATTCACAGCACAATTGAAGCCTAAAGAACATTATGCCCATCGTAGTTCCAACCATTAAGAGTGATGCATGGAGTGATACCTGGAGGAACCTCAAATTTTATGGTTATCGGCATTACTTCCCCAGGTGCTAAAGAGAAATAGTTGTCAGAGTAATGAACTGGCAGAATTCGAGTGTCTTCACCGTCCTTCTGATCCTCCTTTGAATCGTGGACAGATAAATGAAGAAAGAAAGCAACACCAGTCTCAGTTCCATTAATTTCAGTAACTTTCACACCACAGTCATCCCTTGAAAAATTCTGCCACGTCTTCTGAAATAAACTGTTACCCTTTTTTCTCAGGGGCATATGAGATTCTAATGACGACATATCAAAATCTTGGTTACAACTTTCTTGAATGAAATTATTGCTGAGAAGTAAAATTCTTGAATCTGGTGTCTTTGATGTATTCTGTATGTTCATTTTGATTTCATAGCTGGACCCACTTACGAAAGTTAGAGAAGTCACCACGAGGGGGATTTTCTTCTTTCCGTATGGTTCGAGAAGCTTGTAATCACCACCCGGCAGATGTAACCAATAGAAGTTCCTAGACAGTATCCTGTCATCTGACATTTTATATAGTTTAAGAAGAAGAAAATAAACAGGCTCAGGATTTTTAGACTTCGGATAATTCATTTCAGAAATAGATACTGTTCTTTTTGATGGCACATTGAGCTTTTCAAAGATTATGTAGTAAGGGCATTCTCCTTCTAGATTCCAAACCGAGGCCTCTATAGCCACATTAGAAAGCTCCTCCGATGTTGTGTTGACTACCTGTATATTACCCAGGAAAACATGAAAAGTTTATTAATTTCAAGTTCAGATAAAGTATTCATCGTGTATTATTTTAATAGCTTGAAATAAGAAGTTCGGTAAAAGAAATTAGATAAGAAGATTAAAGCATTACATGTTCTACAGTTCAAATATGTATAGTTATTTGAAATGTGTTTCCCAAATCAAGAAAACAACAACAAATATAAGGAAGATTTAGGCACTTCAGGTTATAATTGTTACCGTCAAAAGGTGCCATGCAGAAAGTGGATGCTATAAAAATTTCATCTCTCTGTTTCACATTAATACATGATAAAGCAGCTGCAAGAACGTTCACAGACTTAACTCATCCTTAACATTTGTAAAATATTTGCATGTTTACCTCTATAAAATATGTTGCCAGATTTAGCTGGACATGGATTGGTTCTGCAGCAGAACGACAGCCATAGAAACCTGCAGTTTGGTCATGGAGATGATCATAGAACTGGCCTCTTAGACCTGTCCAAGGGTTTTGGGTCTTCCAAATCAAAACCCCTGTGTGTTTGCTCCACATCCGGGAGGTCCAACCTTCTAAAAGAGCTCTGTATTGGATATAGTTAACTAACTGTGCCTGAAAGTAGATAGTTTACATGAGTTGATACACAATAGGAAAAAAGGATAGGAGACTGGGCAATAAGAATTACAAAACATTATACCTTAAGACAGAAGTCGTCAAGATCCTTAGGCGTTCCATATAATAAAATCTGATCGTGAACCTTACCTGGTTTTGAATATGGAATGTACTTATGATAGTCCCATGTAGAATTTGGAACTTCCTTCACATAACCATTTGGTAATTCACTGAACAAAGGAATCTGCCACCCCTCTGGAGGCATTGTGGCCCTGATAGTAGCTGCCACAGGCATTCCTACAGAACCAACCTCGGGGTTGAAACCATACTGATAATAATCGTCCTTGAAAAAGTCTTCAGGATTTTGAATTTCATAAGGACCGTCAGTAAAATCCCCCTTTCCATTAGCAAAGCCATCCCACATAGATCCCTGTACATAAATTCGGGTACCATCAAGATATTGACTTGGATCCTTTAAAACTGGGGACAACTCTTCCTCTGAAGAGCCGAGGTGAATATAACTTTCAAAATATGGATGAAGTTGTAGATCATTTTTCAAAGCTGAATTGATATCCTCCGGTGGAATTTGCTCATTACCCCCAACCCACAAAGCAAGACTAGGATGATTCCTGAGCAGCTTGACAGTGTCCCTTGCACAAAACATAAAAAGATCATGGTCCAAAGGACCATCAGGATTTGATACAGGTTCACCTCGTCCATCAACGTCTCCAGTTATCCAGAACTCTTGCCAAACCTACAAGGTATTTGTAAAATTATTTTGTAGTACAGCTCAGGTATTAAACTCAAAAACCATCCTCTGCATTTCAAAATACCTCTGGTTTGAGTTAGCATGATTAATTGAACAGAAAAAAAATATGAGAAATTTGAAGAGAAATAAAGTGGCATAAACCGCTTAAAACGAAATAAAGAAAGAAAAAATGTCCCAAATTGAGTAAAGTCGAAATCACGAAGGTGCATAATATTCAAGAACAACCTCAATGACAATGATTGGTATTCATTTAAGAGAGTATGATTTTTCACCTTAGGAGAAAATTCGAGTCCCATTTAAATATTAAATGGACTAGTTGGGTAGTAGAGAAAGCAGTGAGAGGCTGTGAAACTCAAAACTATGTGAAATCAATTAAAAGTCAAAATATTATACTTTAGGAAGTGCAATTCTCACAACCCATGATTATTGAAGTCAATTCAACTTAATAAAGCCTTATCCTGTCTATACGGGAATCCGAATGAAATAAGCAAAATGACTTTCTTTGCTTAAAAAACCCAGCCCTACAAACACACTCTACAGACACGTGGGCATGCAACCACAGAGTGAGTGTGCATGCGCGTGTGGGGGGAGAGAGAGAGACAGAGAGAGGGAGGGAGGGAGGGATGACCAGAAGACCATAAATGTCACAATAATGATAAAAATCAGGCCTTTCAGCGAGTCCACCACCCCAACAGCGCATCATGTTGAAGTTCATGTCTGCGTGAAATTTGATGTCTGTTTTGTAACGTTTCTTAGAAAGTCGTAGTAATCCATCTGACAATATCCAATTACCCCCACGGATAAATATCGGCTGGCCATTGACCTTAAATAACCTGCAATGTGGAAAAGGTAAAGTTGCTTTGGCACTGGCCATGCACTAAATGCCACTTGAAACTTACTAAAGAAACATTTGTACCTTCCGCCAGTAGAACTATCTATATGACTCTCAATCTTACGAAATCCGAAATGATGGTTCCACGAATCAGATTCTCCAAAACCATTCACATCAACTGATATTTCTACGTTGTAAAGGGATTGCTTCCCCATACCGTTGGGCCACCATAGGTTGGGTTCATTGAATAATAGCTGCAGAAACATTCAAAAACCATTGACGGTACTCTTATCACTGTGAATAATAAAACTCGTAGCCAAGAACCAAAAAATTTATAATTAACTTGTTTCAGTTTCCTCTTCGAATAGTTCATGCCTGAAATGTTATTTATTAAAATTCTGGATCACTGGACATCTTGTTAGAAATAATGACCTGAAAGCTGGATCTATCTCTGTGTATTAAGACTTCTTCAGAGTATATAATGCGATTTATTTATTTATTCCACAATTCAATATTTTTGAGCAAATAGTAAGGAGCCAAGGTTCTAAGTAAAGTATAACCTTGAAACCTTAATATTTTTTTATTTAGCTATGACGACTTCACCTGGTACATCCAATATAAAATTCCTTGGTAATATGTTGGTCATTGATAATATGTCCTTAAAAGACTGAAAGAGGGATATAAATCATAACTTAAAATTGGAGAAGCACTTCATAATCTAAATGTTTCAGGTTCAAGTAAAACTAAGATGGATTGTTGTTATAGTCGTAGGTCTTTGTCCTGAAGAGTGCTTGCTTTAGGTTATTAGGTCCAATTGTTTTCTCAAGGAACAAGGACTTGAAGAAGATGTATTTAATATGATGCATAAGATTAGATCAGATTAGACAAAAATAAAGAAGTGATATGGCAATCCTTCGTGACCAGGCTTGCCAAGTTTAAATAGAAATTCTAAGCTAAGAAATGATGCTACACGCTATCATGTAGAAGTAGCACCAATTAAGTGTTTATGACATCTTACGTGCCTGAAACATTAGAACTAAGGACCTCAATTTTCTTAGAGCGATGTGATCCTACTAGACTCAAGTTAAAAGAGAGAGGCATACCAAAATAACATAGCTTGAGGTAGTTACGAAAGATTTATTTCCTTTGACCTTTCAAAAGAGTTAATTCTATATATAACAAAATGACCAAAAAAATCCATGGAATATGGCTCAACTCGTTCTTATTGTTGTAAAAGGCCTTGGCCATCCTCACTACATAGCAGATGAAGTGGGATTTTCTCTTACATTTTCCAAGTTCCACAGAATTTTATATGTACGAGGAAAAAAAAAGAAAGAAAGATGCAATCATAAGAAACATCGTGAGCTTACTTTCATAAGAGGAAATGAAGAACTCACCTGTGGAAACGTATACTGAATATGAGCTCCAGCAGGAATGGACACATGCTGTGTCTGAAGATGATCTACTGAACAGAGATTTCCCTCAAGTTCAGTCCCTACTTGGATATTCAGAGAACACTCGGCAACCCTGTTACTTTTATTCACCAACACAACAGTGGTATGAAGGTAGACCCTCTTGTAATTGTCAAAGAATGATGAAACCAAGTGAGGATCTACTATCTTCACTGGCTGCATAAAAGTACTATAGCATCTGAGTCAAGAATCAGAAAATATAGACAACAATCATCAATAGAAAGGATACATGTAGCTAAGAAGATTATGGATCAGTAACTTCATGGCTTTAAGTTGGAAGATAGTTAAAAAACAGAAGAAGAAGAAGAAGAAGAATAAATGAATGCATATTCATGAGAAACAATTTCAAATCAAATAATAACTTGCCCCAGTAACAGAAAGGGAAACTTCATCCCAGATGCCAGTGTTTCTATCCCTGCATCAACAAAAATGCATAGTTTGAAATCTTGCCTTCAGTTACATAATTAACAGACAGAAAGAAAAATAGTTTAATGTGAAAATTCATTTGTTCATCAGTTCCAGAAATTAATCTTTCAAATCAACGGGTTACTGATAGGATCTCAAACATGTTCTCATGAATCATAGAAGTTTTATATTGCTATAGCTTACAGTTTGATAGAACTAATAAATAGTGTCGGCCAACTTTATGAAACAGAGAATTCAATTTTCTATTGATAGATCAATGTCAAAACCCAAGGAGATTAATGCATACTGGAGTAGAAGACTTTAGTGCAACTAAGAGCCAAACCCAATAGCATTGAGAAAAGGCAGTGGTACCGAGTACTTAGATCAAAACACCAAGGGAGACCAAAACTCTTTAAACTATGACAGTGAAAGCTGATTCAAACTTTCCACACTTCTTTGAAACTCTAACATCTAGTCGTAAATGATAAGGCTGAGAGCCAATAGGTATTCAAACCCAAATGTCAGATATAGACAAAATAGGCCCATAAAATATAATACTCTAAGCCAAAGGAAAATGGAAAGGCTTCAAATAGAGCTTGCTCATCTTGAATTAATGCGAGGTCCTTTAATAAAGCTTGAACAGATCTTTCTAAAAGTCAACCACACTTTGATAATGAATTTTGTAACATCTGATTTTTGCTGTTTTGCAGTAAAGCTTAGTTCATTACTATAATATCACATCTTCCCTTTTCCCTTTACTAATCCGTAAAAGTGAGGATGAGTAACCAGAAACTTAAGGATTTTTTCATGGTGTCTTTTTTGTAGCAAACATGGAAGCACATACATAATCAGGAACTTCACAAAACCAGTTTATGCATACAATGACATCATAATGCACACTCTTGGTAGAGGGAAATTATAATGGATATGATATGAAGCAAAAACATTCGAGAAAAATAATAGTGGAACAATAAAAGGAGAAAATCTTGATAAAATATGCATTATAATGCTAAGCTCTTTTATTAATAATGATGAGTGCAGTCATGGGGCTACGCATATTATAGTTACTGAAAAACATAAATAAATCACCTTATGGGAGCAATCCAATCCCAACCCTCGACGTATTGTGTAGCAACATCTTTCCCAATCTAGAATTGAAAATAATGATAGCAATTAGATTAGGTTGCAGCCCAATAAATAGAATGTCGGAGCTTCAGCTTGAATTTGTAGTTACTATTTTCAAAACTGTAGTAAGCAAGTCTTTAGTTTCTTCCTTTTGGTTGGTAAAGATGCAAGGGAATGGGGGAGGTAGTGTTGGTTCAGTAATGAAGCATGTCATGGTAACATTATATCTACTTTTATATAAAACTACCATGTATTCATTGCTGGAAACCATTTTCTTATCTCATCATACTACTTGTGAAGGAGTTTTTCAGTATGAACATTTCGGCAAAATACCAACAAAAGGAAGTGTCATCTTCTGGTGAAATTGACTTATACCTCATGATCACCGCCTTGGCCGCCTTCAGGAGGAATGCTTCCAGGATGATCAGGAGGGTAAACCAAGACAGCCAGAAGATTTTTACCATCCGAATGCAGAATATCAGTTACATCAATAGAATGTCTTCGAAACATCCCCTTGGGTAGCACTTCTTTGTGCCCATTTAAATAAACTTCCGCAGAATAATTTATAGCCCGAAAGTTTAGATCCGCATGTTGATTGTTTGACTAAAAAAAGTTTAGAAGATCAATCATCAACAGAAGTAGCTGCAGAGTCAAGTATATAAAATAGAGGAAGGTGAAATAAATTTATGTTGAACAATTTTTTCCATTCAAATATTCAAACCAGACAATATTATTGGCTGAAAATAAATTAACTGTATGAAAGAATGAAATGCAAGAAATGTTTATTTTGGGCAACTTTTCTTGGAGTGACATTTAGAGGTGGAGGTGAGGTATGAAAATGTAACATGACGTCATCTTGGCACAATCAATATTCAAAAGACAAATGTCTTGCACACTAATCTGACTACCATGATTTGATCCTTCATTGGCAAGGCAATGCATTTCTATTCCATAAGCAAAAGAAATTATACCAATACGACTCACAGTCTTAACCCCTCAATCCCTCCAATTCACATATTTTTCATACTCTGATGACATTAGTTTTCTTTTCTTTAAGTAGCATTATGCCATCATGAATACAGATTGGTGCCAAAAAAATTCTGGTTGTGCACTTATGTGCCGCATGATACTCATCTTTTAATTTCTATTGTCAACTGGTTTCACTACTATCTTAAATATATATTTTTGTGATTTATTTTTATCAAAAGGTGTACTGTATATCATTGTAGTAAAATACTGCGCTACTTAAAGAGTAGATTATATTTTACCAACCACACAGTATGAGAACCCAATAATTTACATAGCATAAACTGCTCCCTATACACAGATATCATCATCCTCCAATAATAATCTAGCAGTAACAAGTTATATTTTTCTCTGCTTCATCTATGATCTAACAACTAAAATTTGACAATAATGTCCATCTCCAACTTCCAATCCTCAAAAATTCTACTCGTAAAGAGGAAGATTAACTTTATCATGGGGAGGGGCAACTATCAATGACTAATGTCTGAGTCGAGACCAACTTGCTCGCTTGACTTTCTCCTAGTAGAAGATGATTGACTTAATTTTTTATTTTATAGTGAAACTCCACTAAGTCGCTGCTAATATGAATATGCATATTGACCCTACGATATAGCAAAGAAAAAAAGTCAATTTTATCTTGACCTGGATGCTAATGATTTAGTTGCCTTGGATCATCCAGTAATTTAGCAATGAACTGAATGGAGTGGCGAAATATGTTTTATGTAGTGAACCCTAATTTTATTGAGAATAAGGCCTAGTTTGTTGTTGCATTTCCTTATCATCTTGGTGGAATAATCCCAAAATTTGATCATTACTTCATGGGATCAATATGATATAGCGAAGAAATAGAATAGATAGAGAATTAGTCAGAAACAAAAGCCAAGATTATGACATTTAAAAAAATTAAGCTCGTGTATCTTCCAATATAAAAGAAGTTTCAATATCATCAAGAAAAAAAAAGGAAAATGGAAATATATTTGAATAACTAAAAATCTCCAAGTGGAACAATAATTAACTAAAACTGAAAACTGGCAATGAACATCAATTCTATTTATACATAAAGAAACTAGTCATACAGCATGATATTAAATCAAACTTCCTGCATTTAGTTAAGGTCTGAGTATTACATACCAGCTTGCATTCAAAAGTTGTGAAAAACCAGAAAGTGTAGTATTCCCTCCCGGAATCAGCAATGTCAAGAATTGCCTCATTTTCCAGCCCATAAAAGGGATCTGGCACAAGCTTGTTGCTCACAAGGGTTGCCAAAATACTGCCAATCAAAATCAGCCAAGTTCAATTGTCAAGTTAATCTTATCATAATTAATTAGCTTACAGACAGACATTATGAACTTTTCTTGTGCTTAACAATAAAAGTAAAGTAACTCATTCTCAGCATATCCTTATCTTACAATTGTCTAGGATCAGTTAAATCAGATCTGTTTAATCTTCACTCCATAAAAGATCCAAATTAACCATGATGTTTAAGACTGATGTTCAATTACCTCGCTTGTTATTTTTAGGTCAACCTTTTTGTTAAAAATTTAACAATTGCTAGCAAGCTTCACTGATAATGCCCAAGAATCTGTCCTCCCGCAATTTTAATTGGCGCCACTTAAACAATCCAATAAATATACTTCTTAATCTCTCTTAGTTTTATGGCAGAGTTTCACCATGAATCCAACTCCGCATTTTTGACTCACCCACCATGCCAGTGGCGGAGCCACATGGGTGGCAATCCCTTCACAACATTTTTTTTTCTCAACTTATATGGGACTTAAAAAATAAAAAAATTTAATATATACATAATACATACATATATTTTGGCCCTCCAGCATCTTTTGCCCCCTACATGAAAATGCGACTCCGCCACTAAACCATACACACAGTAAGTGTACGTACTCTTAAATTATGAAGTAGGGATAAACACATTGTGAAAAAAATTCAAGAGAATCAAACCCTACTAAAGTTCTTTCTTGTGTTAATACAAATCCTCAATGGTAGCCCCGATACATTCATCATTTCGATAAAAGTAAGAAAAAAGTTCTTATGATACAATTAGCTAGCACAGCTTCATTCTCACTGAAACTAATTCCTTAGAGAAAATTATCGACGGAAGAATTTAAAGGGTGAGAGAGTTTAAGAAACATTACGTTCCGGGGACGACTGCCTCCATCCATGGAGAAGTGGGAACAGAATAAGGAGGGTTAGTGGTAGTGAGCTGAATTCCGGTGAACTCGACCTCAGTAGATCGTGCCGCCAACCACCCCTTGTCAAGAACTCTCTTACCGATCACCTCCGCCATTAACAATTCTTCTTCTTCTTCTTCTTCTTCTTCTTCTTCTTCTTCTTCTTCTTCTTCTTCTTCTCCACTACTTCTGCAACAACTTGACGTGAATTCACTTGAACTCACTCAATAATTGACATTGACTGACTTTGGTCACCGCTTGAAGAGCTGAAAGTCATGTGAATTAGAGATGATCAGCGTGGACTGTGGTTGACGTGCACTGCTCAATCCACCTCATCTTCATGGATTTCATTTGTCGTATTTTTTACGTGGGCGATATTCTCGATTGCTTTTAAGCTCTGTTTGGCTCACACTATTTGTCATTATTTGTCATTATAATTTTTGGAACAATATTCTTTTAAAAAAAATTGAGTTTATGTGTA
>CAIGRK010047762.1:0-12152 GCA_903798315.1 Fraxinus greggii | reverse complement strand
GGGGTTTTGCCAATATTTTAATTCACTGGGGCCCACCCCATATGAGTAAAATTCAAAAATATGTTGGAAAATCTGTAGAAAAATTTTGTACTCACAGCATTTTTGCAAATTAAATTAATGGAATATGTAACTTCTACCGGCATATTCATTTTAGGGTTTGTTAATGGGCTATAGCATTTCTTGGCCCATTTATTTCACCACTTCACCCGTGTTTGGTCTCCATTTTTTGAAAACTCATATTTCAACAACATATTTTTTATAAAATAATATTACGCGTAAAACTACAATTTTTCTTTACTTTTTTACCACATTCTCTAAAATATCATTATTTCAACACACATTTTTTTCCCAAAATCTCATTTTAAAGGAGAGCAAATAGAGGGTTAATCTTAAATTTCTCCATAGATTGTTAAATGTTAAATATGGATTTTAAAATGCTATTTATAAAAATTTTTAATATAGTATATAAATTCATTTATTTATTATTTTACTTCAAGTCGATCCCGATTCGGTCGTTTGACCGTTCATCAACTTTTTCGGATCGCGATCGGATCGATTTTCAAAACATTGATATTTAGTCTTGCTTAATTATATATATTTGTTATTAAACATTTCGTCAAAATATATAGACCACGAAATTCTCTTTACCAAACCAGTCATTTTTTTTTAATTTAATGATTGGATAGGGAATTAGAGTTTTGTTATAAAAACAAGCTCAATGACAGCTATTTAAACATATGCACACTTGGCACATTTTCATTGGCAGATAAAAAAAATACCAACCAGGAGTTGCCATTTCAACCCCTGGAAACAATGCCTGTCATTGAGGCTGTTCAAACAACTTTTTCCAGCGAATTATTCAATTTTTTTGTTCTTCACCCTCTACGTTTCATCCTTGTTACCATATTATTTACAACTATTTTAATTCCTCATCACTGAATCCATATTTTTTCCATTTTGAGTTAGCTGATTTATCTAAGAGTGTTTAATTGGTATGTAAAATATATCCTAGAAAAGAAAATGTTTTTCTTATTTTGAGTGAAACAAAATCTACTCCCCAAAAGAAAATGTTTTCCTTAAAAAAATAGAAAAAGTAGGCATATTTTCAAAATTTGGAAAATATTTTAATGGAAGAAAATAACAATCTAACACTACAAAGTAGGAATTTGGATGGAAAACTAACAATTTTCATGAAAAATAAATGCAATAAAACACACCATGAGTACTATACAATATGACTTACAGCAGCCCAATTTGTAGTCATTTTTTTTCCTACCTTTTCTTGCTTGTTCTTGTTACCAAATTGTTGGGTCTTATTTCATATTTGTATAGCTATTTTCTCGAAGAACGGTGAACCTTTCAATTTTGCTTATTTTCGTAGTTACTTTGCAGAATTGGTAAAATTTCCCGACCACCAATTAACAACCACGGAGCGAAGCTGCCATTATCAATATGATATGTAATTTGTGTTTAGATTGAGAAATCGTGTGTAAATTTCCGTATGAAGAATATATGATGATGCAATTTGTTACATCGATTTAGCACTTTATTGGTTTGTAACTGAAAGATGTTAATGAAGGATATATATTTGTGCTCTGTGACAATTGAGCGTTACTTAATAATATATTATGTATAGTGAACATATTGTTAATAATATCGTGAAATTTTTGTTGCAAGTTGTTGATGAAGTTATGTAATTTTGTACGAGTTCACGTGTGTTACTATTAATCGTTGAGACCTTCGAAAAAAATTTGAAATTTGAAATTGTGGTAAGAGTTAATTGTGGATTATATTTCCATAACGAAAGGTCTGACAAAAATAAAACAATGCTTATGTTAATTTTCGGTTTAAATTATGCATATTTGAATTTTTTAAAAAATCCAGTATATTTTGTTGGAATTTGGTTTAAAAAGGGATGAAATTGGTTAAGTATAAAATCATGAAAAATGTTAAAGTGACTTTCGTGTCAACTTTAACTAAATATTCGGACTTGATCCGATAGTTAAATTATGAAAATAAATTGACTAACTTATTCTACCAGTCAAGTATGTGATCGTGATACATTTGGAATCTCAAAATCAAATCCATCCGGATGAATGAGAAATTGTGGTTCAAAGTTGAAACACAGCACCTAAGACCGCTGCTCAAGCGACAGCCCAATGACAGGCGAGTGACAACGTTTCTACTTTTGGCGCTCGAGCGGCGTTCCTACCAAGAAGGTTGCTGAGTTTTGGGGTATGTCTCTTCATCCACAACCCATCATCTTCAATAGATTGGACCCCTTGGACATCATTTAGGCATCACAATTCATATTCTTGAGTCTTGCTTCAAAAATTGTTGCCAAAACTCTTCCAAACATTGCATTCAAAGTCATTCTTTGTAGAGAGAGAATCCATTCAAGTTCGTTGTTGCCTTGTAAATGGAAGTGTTTCTACTATAAGAAAGTAATCCATTGTATCTTTGTAGACAATTACCGTTACTCCATTAGCACCACTGCTAGGTACATTTGTCTTAAGGAAAGTGTTATCCTTACCTCAGATCATTTTCTTGTTCTTTATATTTTGATTCTTCCATTTTTTCAATTGTGGTTTAACATAGTTTGTGTTGTTAAATTTGTGCCAAATTATTATCCACATAAAAAACAGTATTTATGCTATATCCCCAACATTCTTACGAAAAATTCTTCCTTTGTTTTGTTAGATCAAAACTCTTTCTCTCCATCTTCTGGAATAGGCATTTGTTATTTTACGTGTGTTGAACTTCTATTCACGTAACATAAGTGAACGTCGTTGAGACTACTTTGAGTCAACAACAAATGGTACAAACAATGTGCTTCTACCTTTGGCTATACCAATTCAAAATACTCCAGTTCTATATGGAGTACAAGAGATGACAACAAAAGATGTTTTATCTCACCACGTTGAACTTGGCAAAGTTCTTAATAGAAACTCTTCCATTGGTAAAAGAAGGGAAAATAATCATCAATCGATTATTGCGTTGGATCCATGGAAGTACTCGAATTTCCTTTGCAAGAACTACATCCTAAAAGGATTGGACACTATACTTTTATGGAGTGTATAGTGCTATAAATTTGGTCAATGAACTTTAAGATTCTTTGGAGAAAAAGTACAAAATGGAGGACGCCGACATGCAGAAGTTCATTGTCGGAAAGTTTTTTGATTTCAAAATGATAGACTCCAAAACCATCATTAGTCAAGTGCAAGAACTACATGTTCTACTTCTTGACATTCATGCGGAAAAAAATGGAGTTTAGTGTGTTTTTCCAAGTTGCTGCTATCATCAAGAAACTCTCACCTTTATGAAGAGATTCCAAAAACTATCTTAAACACAAACACAAGGAAATGAATTTGGTGGAATTGATAGTCCATTTGAGAATTAAGAAAGACAATAGAAAGATCGAAAGAAAATCTATTGTTCAACTTGGAGTAAACTTTGTGGAATCCAGTTTGATGGTCAACGAAAAGAGTAAGGTCTCAAGTGATGCACTGAAAAGAGACAACTCCAAGAATGTAAAGAAGTTCAAAAGCAACAATTGTGGAAAGCGAGACATCGCTCTAACGAATGTCAAAAGTCTAAGAAGAATGCACAAGCAAATGTGATTGAAAGAGAAACCATATCTGAAGGAGTATAATAGATGAATCTGTTTGTGGTTGTTTCTGAATAAAAAAATGTTGGTAATCTAAGGAAGTGGTGGGTTGATACTAGTGACACCCACCACATTTGTGTAGACAAGACTATGTTTACAAATTACAAAGAACTAATGGAGAACAACTTTTCATAAAAAAATATGCAAGCTCGAAAAATTAAAGAACAATGAAAGATTACTTTGAAGATGACTTTCGATAAAGAGTTCATCCCCAACAATGCCCTACATGTATCGAACATCGCAAAAATCTTATATCCAGGTCTCTACTTAGTAGTAATGGCTTTAAACTTGTATTTGTATCCGATAAATTTATATTCACTAAGAATGAAACGTATTTTGGTAAAGGATAATAATGTGATGAAATGTTCAAAATGAACGTCTTACAATTGTACCAAAATAAAGCATTATGAATAAAAGTTTAATTTTTACTTATATACTTGAGTTGTCTTGTTTATGGTATAATCGATTAGAAATTACAAATCTTTATGTAAACTTATGAATCAAAGTTTAATTCCAACGTTTAAATTTGATCTTAATCATAAATGTGAGATTTGTGTTGAGAAAAAACTAGACAACACACATTTTCATCTGGTTCAAAGGAACACGAAACCTTTAGAATTAATTCATAACGATATTTGAGAAAGGTGGAAAGAAATACTTTATTACTTTCATTGATAATTGTACAAAATATTGTTATGTGTATTTGTGAAGAAGCAAATACGAAGCCTTAGATAGTCTTAAACATTATAAGACGAAAGTTGAGAATAAATTTGAAAAATGAATAAAGAACATTCATAATGATAGAGAAGGATAATACTGAGCACCATTTGAAGAATATTGTTCCGAACTTGAAATCATTTATCAAACAAGGGTACCTTACTCACCTCAATCGAATAGTATTGCTGAACGCAAAAAACAAACTATTAAGAAAATGATGAATACAATATTGATAAGTTCGAGCCTTCCCAGAACTTGTGGGGGACAGTTATACTTTCCGCAAATATCATTCTAAACAAGATACCCTTAAAGAAAATGGATGAAATTCCATATGAAACATCTTTCTTATAAACACTTGAAAGTGTGGGGGTGTTGTGTTTGGTTAAGGTTGAAGTACCAAAAATCGAAACAAGTGAGCATTGATCCTAAAACGATTGATTGCTTATTTATTGGATATGCTAATAATAGTACTGCATAGCGTTTTCTTGTTCTTAAATCAGATGTTTAATACATATATGAAGGCACCACAATAGAATCGAAAATACATCATTTTTCGAAGATATCTTTCCATGCAAAGACAAGAAAAATATATGTTCGAATAAAAGAGCTCATGGAACTACAAATGATACTTCAAATGATGAAGAACCAAGTCATAGTAAAAGGGCTAGAACATCTACTTCGTGTGATCCCGATTTTCTAACCTACGTGGTAGAAAAATGATATGAAGACATAATGAAGCAATGTCTTCATTGGAAACACGGCATTGGAAAGAAGCTATCAATAATGAGATAGATTCTATAATGTAAAACCACACTTGGGAGTTGGTTGATTTACCACCCCGAGAATATGCATTTAGAGTGTAAATGGATTTTCAAGAAGAAACTAAAACTGGATAGATCCATTGATAAATATAAAGCTAGATTGACTAAAAAAAAAGAAATAGGCAAAAGAAGAACTTGACTTCTTTGACACCTACTTACCTGTGATTAGAATCACTTCATTAAGATTGTGTGAAAATGACATTTATGAATGGTGAGTTAGAAGAGGAAATATAGATGGAGCAACATGAAAGAGTCATTGCTCCTAACCAAAAACGAAAAGGTTTTTAAACTCGTTATCTATATGGGTTGAAACAAGTTTCTAAACAATGGTATCAAAAGTTTGACAAAACAATGTTGTAAAATGGTTTTAAAATTAACGACCGTGACAAGTACGTATATATAAAACATACACCAAAGGCCTACGTAATTTTATGTTTATATGTAAACGACATATTGATTATGGGAAATAGTCACGAAATAATCATACATATCAAGAAAATGTTAATGAAACATTTTGACATGAAAGATATGGATGTGGCTGATATAATATTAGGGATTAAGATCAGTAGAACATTTGAAGGAATTGTACTTTCCCAATCTCATTATGTTGAGAGTATATTTAAGAGATTTAATGTACTTGGGGAAAGTCCTGCGAAAATCTCTATTGACTTAAATCTACACTTAGTCAAGAATATGAGTAAACCAGCATCACAACTAAACTATTAATTGGTTATAGGCAGTCTAGTGTACATTACGAACTGCACTCGATCGGATATAACATTTGCTGTGATTAAACTTGTTATATTCACAAGTAATCCAAGTTATAATCATTGAAAGGCTTTGACTAGGGTTCTTAGGTATTTAAAACACACATTAACAAAATATCATGCGGTATTGGAAGAATTCCAAATCTACTACTGGTGGTTATGTATTTACCATTGCGGAACTACTATGTTATGGAAGTGTACAAAGCAAACTAGTGTAGCTTGATCAACGATGGAATCAAAGTTGATTACTTTGGACAAAGTAGGTGAAAAAGTAGAATGACTTTGTAACTTTTTGGAAGACATTCTAATGGTACGTAAAAATTTTTCTAATGGTAACCCTACCTTAGTGATTGGAGATTCCAAGATTTTGGTTCAAAAGGGACAACTAAGGTATGAAAATTCAATGAAGCACTTATAAAATTATTCCTACTCATTCCTATGTTATTGAAAGTGCTTTCTGCAGAATGTTAAAAAGTTAAGATACATTTTTAATGATTCCTATATCATGATTAAGTCAAGTTGAGTAGGGCAGAATACTCTTAATATGTCGTTATCTATGTAAGTGTGAAGTGGGGCCACTTTGATGAGAATTGTTTGAAGCTAAAATTCTATAAAAAAAAACACTTATGAAACCCAAGGGTGTTTCAGGACTAAAATGAACCCAATCCAAGAATGATTTGGAGAAGATATTTGTATGAGTACTATTGTCTAAATTTACACCAATGGCTTAATGGTTCAAGAGATCGTGTTCGCCAATTAGCCAAGTAAAATCGATAGTATTTCATTAAGAAAGGTTCAAGGCCAGACGCTACCTCTCCTGATACAATATTTTACCAATTTTTCTCTACAAGCATTTGCATATCATTTGCATATTTGAAATTTTCATTCATGTAGGGGATTGTTGGGATTTGATTTAAAATGGAATGAAATTGCTTGGGTAAAAAACCATGAAAAATGTGAAAAACATTTTCGTGTCAATTTCGGCCAAATATTCGGAATTGTTCCGATAGTCAAATTATGAAAATAACTAGATTAACTTATTCTACTCGTTGAGTAGATGATAGTGATATATTTGGAATCATAAAAACAATTTTGGATGAATGAGGAATTGTGGCCCAAAGTTGGAAGGAAAATCGATTTTCTAGTACCTAAGATTGCCACTCGAGCGGCAGCCCTCGCCGGCAAGCGACAGGGTTTCTGCTTTTTGAGTTCGAGAAGCATACCATCAGTAGGCAAGCGACAACAAGGGTTGAGACCCCTATTAAAGGTTACTGAGTTTTGGGGCGTGACTATCCATCCGCAACCCCTCATCTTCTATAAATTGGACCACATTGACGTCATTTAGACATCCCAATTCATATTCTTGAGTCTTGCATCAAAAATCATTGCCAAAACTCTCCCAAACTTCGCATTCAAAATCATTCTTTGTAGAGAGAAAACTCGTTCATGTTCATTGTTGCCTTGTAGTTGGAAATGCTTCTACTACAAATAATTCATTGTATCTTGGGAGACAATCATCGTTACACCGTTGGCACCATTTTTTTATTTGTGTTTTAACATCATTTGTTGTGTTAAACTTGTGCCAAATTATAGTCCACATACAAAACAATATTTATACTATATTCCCAACATATTTGACAAAAAAGTCACCTCACCTTACAATTACCACTAGAATGGTCACACTCCTTCCTTCGTCATAGATCTAAAGCCATCTCACAATAGCCTATCAAGGGTTTTACATTCTTTACGACGTAGAAATTCATTCCCAATCTGATTCTAGTCAAATTGATGAAACCCCATTGCTAGAGTAATGGCAGAATGGGATTGCAACACCATCCACGATGATGTGTCCCATTGGAGGTGCTGATTTTAAGGTTTCTGGATTCACCGAATCCCGAAGCTGAGAACTATTGATTTTGGGCCCCACATGGTACTGTGGAGCCAATCGAAGTGTTTTTATGTTTGGAAAGTGATTCTGTTGGTGATAGGTGGTGGGTCCATTGATTTAGATGGTCGTTCTAGGTAGAGTGAAGGTGGGGACTCTAAATCGCCCTTTGGTTGAGAGAGTCTATGTAGGAAGGGTCTAGTTTAGTGGGGTCGTGTGGTGTGGGATGAGGTGGTTTGATTTGGTTTGGTTTGAATATACCTGGTTTTTAATTAAAAAACATTGATACCCGATTTTTGAAATTGAAAATTAAAAGTAGGGATAAAAGATAAATCTCACTAGTTTGGTGTTCCATCCACATAAGGTTATTTAAAGTTTTAGTCTAGACCAGGCCCATTATTCAGTTGTAAGATTATTCTTCGAGTCATGGCCTACCAAGATGCCCATTTGAGTACAAACCATTCATTCCACTAATATATTTATTTGTTTTCATGTCAACAATTATTTCATTAACGTGTGACGTGATCATTCTTTTTTAGTTAGATGTCAAAAGTGTTCTTCCTAAAAATCATCATCGTCCAGCCAACTGATAAAAGGAAAATAGATCTGTTTCATAACACCAATTAGGGCTGAGGGAGGGTAGTCACGGATCATTAAATAAGAAAAAAGTCAAAAGAAGTTGATTTTGCTATCAACATGCACATTAACTTTCATCACACCAACACAAAATTGAATCAGAGAACTTACTCTACCTTAGATCTAAACCTTCACATTCTAAATTGTCATGTTGTAGAACTAAATGTTACAACGTATTCTTTTCTAAGTATTTACATATCACAAAAGTCTTTTGTTTTTGTTCTCACGAGCTACAAAAGTGTGAAGATTGGTCATTTGGAATTTCAAGATTGCTTTTTAACTTTTCTACAAAATGGAACAAGATTTTGTTTTTTACAAGAGGAGAAATGAATATTTGGGAGAAAAATACTCAATTTTACATGCCTTTCTGAATTCCCCAACTATGCCTATTTATAGATTTCTAATTAGGCCTTTGGGTAAAATAAATCAGTTTAGTTGATTACATGTGGCAGTTATTGAAAGATTGACGTTTAATTGAATTTTTTTCTATTCGCATTTTATTCATCAACCTATGTGTTCCTCATTGATTGGCTGTGAAGTTAAGCTTTGCACTCTAATTCATATTTGCTTTGTTAACGATTTTTTGCTGATGTGAAATAACTAATTAAACCAGATTTAAGTAGACACGCTTCTGAATTAGTTTGAAACTTTCATTATTGCAATAATTGAGCTTTTTTATACTTTGAATGAGATTTGGTAATTAACAAATAGTTCTCGAAGTTTGGGCTTAATTAATTATGTTCAAGCTACAAACTCGTGATTTTAAGGTGAGAACTAAAATGTTCTAGGATATTCCACTTTATCGGAGGAGGCTGACGTGTAATACGATGAAGGGATGTACTATGATTCTTCTTCTTCTTCTTCTTCTTCTTCTATGGTCGACGGTTAGTCTCGCCCATCAAAAACTATAAATATGGTATTTTTGCTTTTGTTGTGAGTCCTTACTCTTTCTCCAGTTTTTCCTCGCGGCTGTATCAGACACTAGAGGCGTGTTAGGCAATTCCCCTATTTGCTTCTTTTTTAAAAATCCTTTCAAAACTTTCTTTAGGTACATGTTCTATGTGTCTTTGCTTCTTGTACATTTTCCTTCTATATTTGCTTCGAAACCTCTGTAGGAAATTAACTCTATAGCATGCCTACCCAAAGTGATTCCCAAAACGTATCCCTTAGTACTGAAGCTCCTAGATATAGATTTAAGGATGACTGGATGAATTCGTCATCATCCTTTTTTGTAAATGTATTATACTCTAATGTTGTGCCTCTAATAGTGATTAACAAAGCTAATATGTTTGTGAATTCGCGAACCTTTGGACAAGGTAAGTGTTAGATTTTTTGATATCCAATAAATTCGGATGATGACGATAAACTGATATTGGATATTTTATCGACACAAAAGTGACAGCTCGACTCGAAAATAATTAACACACCTTTGGAGGGTCTAAGTTTTAGTTTGGTTGATAGTTTGGTTAATGTATGGATTTGGTTATTATTAGCTCATTAACTTGGCCTATTGTGAGTGAGTCTTGGCCCAAAACTAAACTTAATGTCTATATATACATGGCCATGCGTTTTCTTCACTGTGGGTCTATATTGTGCAAGAGTGTGGAGAGAAAAGAGATTGAGAGAGGCAGCCGAGAGAGGAATAAGAGAGCAGCAGGTTTTGGGGTGGACTTGAGAGATTCAACCATTGTTTTCTTCTTCTCATCTCCCCATTTGTAGCTTGCAAATACCACCACCAAGTGTCGCCTTTGTGGGGGTAAAACTGAGGCAACCAAAGGTGTTAAGGATTGTTGGGTCGAGCTGAGTGATTGGTGGTTGTTTGGTTGATTTTCCGAGCCCGGAATCAAGANGCCGAGAGAGGAATAAGAGAGCAGCAGGTTTTGGGGTGGACTTGAGAGATTCAACCATTGTTTTCTTCTTCTCATCTCCCCATTTGTAGCTTGCAAATACCACCACCAAGTGTCTCATTTGTGGGGGTAAAACTGAGGCAACCAAAGGTGTTAAGGGTCGTTGGGTCGAGCCGATTGATTGGTGTTTACTTGGTTGATTTTCTGAGCCCGATATCAAAGATTTCTCGAAGATTTCCGCAACAAATGGTATCAGAGCTTGTATTGTTGAGAAATTTATGATTTTTGGGGTGAAAAGGGGGGTGGAAATCGATTGAAAATGTGGCTGAAAATCGACAGAAAATAGAGACAAAAACTGTCCAAAATTTGCAAAAATGAACCGGACCTGTTTTTACATTTTTCAGCAAAACCGCTCATCTGTTGGAGAAACTGCGACCACCGATGGACTGTGCAGGCGGAGGCATACCTGGTGGTCCTGCACGTGGCGGTTGGAGATGGCGCGTGTCATCGGCGAGTGAAGCGTGGAGGCATGTGGGAGGTTTTTCGGCGACGATGTCTTCAAGCAGAATGTTTCTGGTGGCATGGCGAACCCTATGGTGGTGTCCGTTTTCCATTTCGGGTGTCAAGTATTGTTTTGTGTTATTACAGTTGCCGGAAGCTTTGGGACGAATAGTGATAGCCCTAAGCGGTGAATTCACATCTCTCAATATTTACGGACTTTCAGACATGGTCTGTTCGATAACGTGTCATTTTCCTTTTATTATTGCATTTATGGTTATTGTGTAGGATAACAATTTACTTTTGGCATTAGAAGTCATCATGTGGGTGACATTAGGGTTGGGTTTACCATGAAAGGGTAAACATTACCTGTTGTTAGACCTAAGAATTATTTGTTAATTATTTGCCTTAAATTCTTCGTGAATTTGTTGTCAATTATTTTTCATTATTAGAATTGTACATGACATTTGGAAAGTTTATTTGACCATTCTGTGCGAATTTTGTTTGTACTTATCTTGTGGTCGTCGTTTGATTGCATTTTGTGTTTTGTGCATTTTTGGTAAAAATGAAAACACATTTTTAGTTATGCTATTTTAATGAAAAAATGTGATTTTTTTAATTTGGCAAAACGAAAAGGTTTTCATAAAACTTTTGATAACAAATGTGTTCTAAGGCAAGTGTGAAAATTAACATGTATTTTAACTGCAGTAAATTTGGATATGATGAAATAGGTTGTCATATGAATGATAATAAAAGAAAAGTAAGATGAGAGACGAGGCCAACGTGGCTATTGGGTCGATTGATGACCTTAGTGAGGTTTATTAAGAGTAAACTTAGTTAATGAATGTGCATCCGTGTGTAATCTTTTCTGCATGTGTGTGATTCCTCAATTCAATTACATGATTATATGTTGCATTTCAATGTATTTGATATGTGTATTGGCATGAATTGGAGTGATCTTATTACTTGGTGTAATTGTTTGTATTCATGTGGTTTGGGATGCATTAGCAGTGTGTTGTATGTCTTTTGGTAAGTTGGAGTATAGATGCCTAGGGGTACATTAGTGGTTTGTACCGGGGATGTGGAATGTGACATTTGGATCACAAGTAGAGAAGTAATTAAATATATGAAACCATTTATTTGTAAAAGACCCTGATCGGGTGGAGTGTAAGAGAAGCACTTCTATCACTTCTGTTAGTAGATACCCATTATTTACATAGATTGGGAGAAGTGATGTGGTGATTGTTAGGATATATTTTGTAATTGGCGATTCTGTGAACAAAAGGACCTCCTTGAACAATTATAGAAGTTTAG
>CAIGRK010047668.1:1492-14211 GCA_903798315.1 Fraxinus greggii | reverse complement strand
CACACACACACCCCACACACACACACACAAGTCTAATACATGTAAAGTTATGCATGCGTAAAACATCTATATTTTAAATCAGATTGTATTTAAAGATTACAACGTTAACTTTATTGAATAATAAGTAAATAATAAGCTAGCTAATACTAATACCATCCAATCTTCATCCCTCCCTCATCGATCACTCTCATCAAAGGACCAAAAGTACTCATTTGTACGGTCTCGAGGTTGCAAACAAGCATGAATATGCCCTTAATCACAATCACAAAGGTACATAGTCATTGAATCACTATCACAACAAAATGATTATTCCACTTTTAGGTGTCTATTATTGAAATAATGAAAGGGAATAAAAAAAAAGGGACAAATTCTTATTCAATTATGTACATATTCTACATATAAATAGACAGTTTTTATACCCACTTACTTAAAGGTTCTTGGACCAGTAATAATAGGTAAAAAGACATTCTTTGTTCTTAGAGTAATACTTAACTTTCACTAGATAAGAAATTCGAAAGTTAGTGATCAAAGTCATTTTTTGGCGTGAAGAACGTGTTTGGTTAAGCTTAAGAGTAGAATTTTAGTTTTTCTTAGTTTAAAATATAACAACATTACTTATTTTGATATTAATGATTGCTTCCAAAGTAAATATATTGTTTATTTCCAAATTTAACCAACAAAAAAGTTAGTTATGTTAAAACTTATTAGTTATAGGTAAGCTTATTTATGAGTAACTTTTTTTAAGCTTATTATGTGCTTAATTTTGGTTTTGCTTATTCCAAATAGAAAAAGAAGACAATGATTTCTAATCCTCGATGGAAATCAAGGATTTACAGAAGTTATTTAACTTTTGTCTAGGTTCGCTATTACACCAAAAAATCGATTTTTGTATTTGTGATGTTATTTAACTCTTGCAGATGCATCTTGAGATACAGGAACCCTATTCAATCCATGAATTCTTTTGTTACTACTAAAGGGTTGGTTTGAAGGGGCATTTGGGTAATTTGGCACACTTATGGAGGATACAATTGACTCATTGAATTAAAAAAGTTGAGGACATAGGGGAAATTTATAAAAATTGACACATTGGATGAAAAAAATAGTTAAGTTTTTCACTTGTTTAGTCAAGGGAAAACTTACTATACATGAGCAAGCAAACCATAAATGTCGTAGTGTGTGCCAATGCGAGAGTAATAGTAAGCAACCATACAAGTGAAACAAAGTGTATTGATTGGAAAAACAGTGGCAAATTCAGCATTATTTTCTATAATTTAAGTCGACAAAATAAATGATTTTAAAACGAGCAAGTCAATGTTTATTCACACAAGTAGTGTTTCAAAGGAAGTTTTATTCAACGAAATTCATCTCAAAACCCAACCCTGCACATATTGATAAAATCATAGAGTTTATATGTGATCGTAAACGGGAAAAGACAATCAATACATATATTTTAAAATGATCCAAATCATCTTTTCAATAGAATGCACATACACGAAACTTTTTTTTTTATAACCATGGATGTTGGGGTCAGCTTGCGTACGCTTCGGCTGATCCTACGAGGCCCTGAAATTTACAGTCGGATATTCATCTCAGTGGTCCTAAAGGAACTCGAACTGATGATCATTGAGGAGCAAATTCAATGTCTGACCAATTGAGCAATCCCTCAAGGTTAAATACTATTTTTTCTACGTACTCATTTTTAACCACACGTTCACACAATAAAATATTCTACACTGTAAACCAAAAGTTTTTTTCTTACTTTTTAAACACAAATTTCCTAAAAATTACTGTTAAAAACTCTATTTTTCACAAATAATGATTGTCATACAAGAGCTTAATATTAATAAACATGCTCGAAAGTTCTTTCATAAGCAAACTCGAGCATAACTACATTGTCCCCAAATTTAATAATTCAATTACAGCAGTAATAAGTTACATCAAATTTTTGTTTCAAATAAGAAGATGAACACGAAAAGAAGTAATATTTTGTACTGAAAACGAAACTTTTAAAAATCCTCGACCATGTTTGGCAAAAGTAAATAAAAAATTAAAAGCGTGCAAACTTGATCACAATCAAAGTGATCTGTTGTACATTCAATCAGCTTCCTTAAGTTTGCAAGTTGATGGAATTCAGAAGTATCGTAAGAATCCAATAAACTGTAGCACCAATACGGATAGTCAAATATTCTTCATTTTTGTTTAGTCTTTGTAATGTTAAATGTGGAAAACTGTCTATACGGGAAAACTACATCTACACCGAAAATCTTTGTCACTGCAACGAGTAATACAGTAGTCTCTCCAGTGTTCGATAATGTTTTGAAGTTTTCCAATTTTATGTTCAGTCTTATCCCATGCAATGCTCCAGAAGATCATTTCGAGAGTATCGTTTAAAATTATATTGGCCACAGGTTCGTGTTTGGTACGCACGATAAAATTAGACAAAACAATGACGAAGTTTTAGTTTCCTTTCATAGTCCTTTACCAGACACAATTACAAGATACAATGAACAAGATTTTTGCTTCTTTTCCCAATCCTTATATCAAACAAGCCATAAAGGGTTCCGAAGATCTTCCAAAGAGCGAAACTGAGGTATTCGTGGGGGTTCGATTCTCTACCACAAATTAATCTGAAAATATCTGTGATTCATTATATTCTATGAAAATTTGTTTAATAAAGCATACCAGGAGGAGGCGGTGTAGTGGTATATTTGGCCTGAGCTATCGGCAAATCTTCCTCCGCGTTACTTGCTTTCCTAAAACATGGGAAGCAACTCATTTCTTCACCCTCCCAAATCAACTCTCAATAAAACAAAGACAGATTGGTCCTTTAAACAATGGAGCCAGACAAATAAAACTTGCGAAAAATGTCCTTGTTTTCCGTGACTTTCAAACCTCAGAATTCTCGAAAAACAGAAATAAATTCTTCAAACAATGGAGGGCTGTGAAAAATCTTGCAAAAATTCTCCTGGGTTCTTACGAATTTAACAACAAAATTCATTTAACAGACGTAAGATAGTAAGTCGACAAAGATCATCAGAAAAGAAAATATGGGTTGGGTTTGATCAGGGAAAGATGTATAATAATATGAAGAGTTTAAGGAAAGAATGCATCTGTAAAAAGGGGGATGGGAGGAGGACGGGGTCGGGTCCTCCAAGAAAATGAAGGACCCTTAAGATAATGGCAAAAATCTCTATTAAAAAGTTGTGGAAAAAGAATCATTTGGAAAAAAAGAGAGAAGCCATGTTTATGGTTGAAGCATTTTTGGGTGAAGAAATTTCTCATTGTACTTCGGAGGAAAATGGGGAGATTTGAATGGACAGGTTTTCAGGTTCTCTCTCTCTCTCTCTCTCTTCTTCATGGGAAAGTTGGGGAAAATGGAAACCTTCAAGTATAAAAGTTGGGAGAAATTGCAGAAGGGTCCTTAAACTTTGTAAAAGGTAACAAATGAGTTTTGAAACTTCAGATGTTGACCAGTTCGACTTGCTGTTCTTACGTGTCACGTAGCAAGATCCCAATTTGACTTCAGTATTTTAGAAGGAAAAAAGGGAACAATTTTTGTGAGAATGATCAAAGTTGTGATAGAATAAAAAATAGAGGAAATAACATAAAATCAGACATTTAAGTTTTTAAATTCAAAAATCAAATTCAAAATTTATTTATGTGTTTTTGAGTCACATTATTTTGAAAGAATGTATTTTAAAATAGTAGATTGATGGAGAATTTGTAGTTAAAAAAGAAGGAAAAATCATTGATGTGATAAAAAATATTATTTTATTAAATAATGTGTGGTTGAAAATAATTAGAAGAATGAAAATGAAAATTTTAATGTGTATGAAACGGGATTTAATTAAAAATCAGGTATTAGTTAAATTAATAATTAAAACCCTAATTAAAACCTAATTTCTTTCCAATCTCCTGTCTCTCACTCATCTCTTTCTAATCGATTCCTCATCTTCATCCCTTCTCACTAATCCGCCTTCTCTTTCAGTAGTAACGCTGTCCCATGGAAGAGAATCTCCGGCGCAGCGGCGTCACCACCGGAAGAATCCGTCCGACGCAGCGACGTCACAACGCGGTACTTAGAGCGCCGCCCAGCTCGAATTTAAGTCGACTACGGTAGGATGAAGGAGATTGCTGGTGAAATTGATCCCAAAATCGCAATGTTGGTGGTTGAGAACGGCGAAGCTGCTGAATAATTAGGGATTGTTTTTCCGATCTGCCTTCTCTCTTCTCTCTCTTTGACACTGACGCATTTTGGTTGTTGTGGTGGCGCAGGCGCCGGGTTTTTGTTGTTGTGGTGGTGGTGTTGCGGCGAAGGCGGTGGTTTTGTTGGTGGTGCGGGCAGCAATGGTGGTGGTTCTGCCACGAAACACAGCGTCGCGATGCTGCAGTGGTGGTTCTATTGCGAATTTTTATTGGCGATGGTTGTGGTGGTGTTATGGCAGTGGCGGTGGTGTGGTGCAGGCGGCGATGGTGGTGGTTGGGTTGCTGTTGTAGCGGGGGCGGCGACGGCGGTGTTTTTTGTAGGTAGCGTGGTGCTGGCGTTTTTGTTGTTGTTGGCGGTGGTTGTGGTTGTTTTGTGGCGGGGACGGGGTGGGATGGTATTTGTGATGCGGTGGTGATGTCCGTAGTGGTGTTGGCGGTGACGGTATTGCAGGTGGTGGCGGGTTTGTGGTGGTTGTGATGTCGTGTGGTGATGTTTTTGTCGTTGGTGGCTACGGGTATGGTGGTGGATTTGGTGGCGGCGGTGGCGGTGTATGTGGTCGACGTATGTGACCATCAATTTGGTTGCGTGTGACCAATTATTTAACTGTGACCTTAAAATTCGATAATTGCTGACCAACAAATTTGAAAATTCTTGACTGATTGATAAATTGTGATCTATAATTTTTTATCTATGGCTAATAAAATAAACTGTGATCTTAAAATTTGATAATTTGTGACCAACAAATTTGAAAATATGTGACTGATTGATAAATTTGTGACTTATAATTTCTTGTTTATAATCAATAAAATAAAATGTGACCTATAAAATTTTTAATTTATGATCACGAATTAATTTATGATCAATTAATTATTTAATACGCTATCAATATATAAATTGTTATCTATGATTATGTACATGTGATTATTAATTATATAATTGTGATTTTATTATATTTAATTAATAAAATATATTTAATTAATAAATAAATATCTGATTTTTGCATTAATTAAACTTCAAACATGATTTTTGAATTGTGCGGAGTTAATGTAAATTTTCCCTTAAAACATATATATTTTTTCATAAAAAGAGATTTACGCGAGTAACTATTCTGCTCTTATTCCAACAGACTTGTGTGTTCCTGTATACCGATTGTGTACTATTTACATCAGTGCAAGCATTATCATGATATCATACCTAAAATCTTGTATGTTTTCATGACAGGATTGTTAGACATGTACATGCGTTGACGTGAGAGCCCCACATGTGGATGTCACAAATATAATAAACAATCATACTACATATATATCATCTTTACATCATTGTTTACATTACATCACGTAACAACACAACATTGGACGGACGCTCACAATTTTTTGAAAACAAATGGAATGTCAAACACAATGTAAACCATTGAATATACATATAACATTATTCTATAATAAGTGATGCCAAAGCAAGCTTCGAGTATTGATAACATATGCAATGACCGAAAATCACTCAGTGATTTTTTTTTGTTTGTAGATCAATTGCAACAATCGTGAAAAAAGTTTGCGATGGTAAATGCAATGGGTAAGGTGACACAGTGATGGCTTGATGCTTGATTGCTTTGCGCAGGCACGCGACGCATATAGATCCAAATGAAATGAAGTAGATGTTCCTCAGAGAACAATTATTACACTATGGACCTTTTGCAATACCAAAAGAATTTACCATAACCAAACTTCATTCTTGGATGAATAAATAGAATTGAAGACTGCCCTTCATTCAGAATTCATTTATGGCATGGTATTGTGATTCATCTTTTACAACTTGGGTAGATATTCCATAGAAGTGTACAACTAAAATGAACAATAAGAAAACATGAATTATCAGATATCAACTAAGATCAATTAAATCCTCAGACCAAACAAAACAATCCAATTCAGCAATATTAGAACAAAACATTCCCATAAATCACTACTGCAACCTTATAAAAAAATTAAAATTAAAAAAAAACAATAATCATATACGAACGGCCTCAAGTAAACTTATATTCTCCTCCAGCAATACTTCCCATACGTCCACTGAATTCAAATTGCTGCAGGATTGTATAACGAAACTGCAAGAGCATACAACACTATGTAAAGAAACAAAATAAAGCCGAAGATAGGAGGGGAAAGAAAAGAAGCCAAATTAGCAAAATTTTCCAGAAATGAAACTGTGACATATTCTAATAGAATGAAGTAAGAACTGCTTCTGAGGATAGGTATACAAAGGCTAAATTCTGAAAATCAGGCTCAGGACAAGACTCAAGGTAAGATACTACAAGAACACCAAGTAGCTTGACAGAGGGATAGCAAAGAGAAGAAGCATCCACTTACCATCTAAAAGTGAGGTAAAGAAATATCATACCAGCATCTTAATCTATACTATCAAATCGACAAATTGCTTTTACTAGAAATGTAGGCGAATAATGAAAAACATTACCACTGCATATCTCAAGTTTCAAATAATCCCATAAAATAGATACAGACTTTTCAATTTATGCTCAAATTAATTGTTTATACAAATGATCCCTCCAATCAAATTTTACACTGGACCAAAAAAGTCATAACATTAGCATTTGCCATTTAGCAGTAAACATGTTTGAGAATTGCAGTTTGAAGTACACCACCTCACATACCATGTATGAGCTAATATTGCACAAGTGCATAATAAAATACACAAGTTTTTACTACCATAAGCTTGTATCAAGGTTCAACATTAAAAGAGAAAAATAGTCGTTCTTACATGAGGAACCATAAAATATGATTCATAAAACATATTTAAACAGAAAATCATCTTTCACTCAAAATTTCTACTCTACAAGAAAACTACATATTAAGTTCCCATGAAGAATGTTTATACACCAGATCACATAAAATCACAAATCAAAAGAAGTATACACTGTAACATCAATCATCATTACAAATTTGACAAATCTTTTGACAAAAGTTTGAACAAGTTGTGATAAAAGTTGATGAAATGTGTGGTTGAAAAGTTAATACAAGTAATTGGTCCCAAGAAATATATAGTCTAAACATAGAAGTTTGATCACCTATTTTAGTGAAGTTTTATCAAACAACCATTTAGCAAATAATATGGATTTTGTCGCACATTGTATGGTTAATACACCATTTACAGGGTCCATTTCATCATCTCAAAGACTTCTAAATTCTGTAAGAATTGAAACACTTCTAAATCACAGAAAATGAATTGACATAATTAACCAAAACTGGGACATGACCAATGATAAATAGTTTGTGTCAAAAGCAAATAAATAAAAAAATACTGGTGTTACATCAAAAGCAATGATAATGAGTAAATATGTAAATTCCGATTGCAGGAAAAAAAAATATTCCTATTCTGATACTGCTTTCAGGTTTAAGAGTGCTAGTTAAACCAGCATTAACATTCGAAAAATGTTAGTTAACATAGAAAACTGTGTATATTAGTTAAACTTAGAAAAGGAGAGCATATACATCATCCAAAATTAAAGCACGATCAATGCAGAGAAAAATTTCCCAAGGATACAGAGAAGGATACAGGTGTAGACAAACTGTAAAGAGCCGATTGACTTCTTTCTGCAACATTTGATGAACAAACAAAGCCAGGAATCCAAGACATATTAAAAGATGGACTTTCTACTCACCCAAAAGTCAAATGAAGAAATGTAAACAAGGCATCTTACCATAGAGAGAGAAAGATCCAGCCAGAAATGTATACTGGGTGTGATGAAACCCCAGTTACACCATGTCATAAATGAAATTGTCATCATCTGCTCGAATCTATTAGATCTTATTGACCAAAACAACAGCAAAGAATCAGACATCGTCCACACGAGTATCATGAGAATGAGAAGGATCGTATCTGTCCACAAACTCATTTCGTAATTTATAACCAGATCTGCGATCCTTGTCTGTTTTGCTTCTCCGTCGATCTCTATGCTCCCAATTATCTTCATCTCTCTCTCTTTTATGACTACTTCGATCATGAGATTTGCTATGGCTTCGATCTGAACGTCGTGAAGAACCTTCTCCAGAAACTTCTATATAATCTCTCTTTCCTCTACTGTGTGTCTGTTCGCGTGAATGGTCGCTACTATTCCTTCCATCCAGGCTTCTGGAATAATCATCTCTATTGTGTTTGACCTTCTCAATACCAGCATTAAAATCTTGATATCCATACTGCCTCTTAGGATCACGCCTGTGATTCTCATTATCATCCTCAAAGTCCTTTGAATCATAACGAGTATGACACTCTTTCCTGTAACTACGTGATCGACCTCCGCTTCCTTCAACCATGTCAGGTAAGCTTTTCCTGGTATCAAAAATGCCAGTAGAACTGTCTAGTACCGAGAATTTTTCAGATGAAAGTGCTTCTGCCTCTTCTATTCCCTTGCCTATGCAACCAATACCTCCTGAAGACTTGATTTCTTCCATGTATTCCTCTATTATATCTCTCATTACCTTAATGTAATGTTGATTAAGTTCAGATTGGAATGTAAAACTATCAAACTTATTCAAATAGGAACAATAAAACAATTATGCGAGAATGAGAATACCAAAGTGGGCAAGCTTATTGTCATTTCCTATTCTGTTATGATATCCTGGAAGAGTGAAAATTATATTTTCTTCTCAATTCCTATATTTCTGTCAAATGGGAAAGTCTAAGATCTAAAACAAATAAAAATTACTAGCAGTACTCTTAGTTCACAGGGGTTATTTTTAAGGAACCTGTACTTCAGATATGTGAGGACTTGTTACATTAGCTTATTGAGCTCTTTTCAGATCTATTTATCCAGCTGCTTCCGGGTTTATTTCCTATTTCCACCAAGGATTTAGAAATCTAATTTGACTCTCTATGAGCAAGATTGGGCAGGTTTATAAGCTTTGCTTCTTTTACTTATATGATAAGAAGAAGACTTACTTGTTCGGTTGCATAACGCATCTTGAACATTAAGATTACAAATGAACCTTTTTCATTTTGAAATTATAGTCCAAGAATGTTAAAGAAAGAAAGATTTTAGATAACTGTTTCAAATTCTTGAATTGAATGACACAATTCGAAAATCATGCCAAGATGCAAAGTAAGATAAAAGCAGGTGAAATACAAAAAATTAAATGGTACTCACCCCTATAGTATTTCGCTTCGATTTCTTGCCACGATACGACATTCTCCGGCGTTTGTAATCTCTTTCCTCAGCTAATAATTCCTCCCTTGTCTTTACTTTATTTGTATCCTAAAATATAATGAATGGACATAAAATCATGGGGGAAAATAATGAAACAAAATCTGATATTTAGATAAAAATAAACCAAATCTTTTTGATAGTTGAAAAGTTCAGTAAAGTGTAAAACAAAAATAAATCATTTAGGTACCATCATTCTCCAAACAGCCACTAAGGAGTTCCTTAAATGCCATTGACAAAAAGAGTAGATTAAAAAATATATGAAAATAATAACCACAAAATTGGATGCAGAAGCACCAATAGCAATAAGGGTTGTAACTATCATTAAAAAAAAAAAAAATCTGGCAAAAGAAAGCTCGCCATATTTTAACAAATAAGATAAAAAATTCCAGCATTCAAATGCTAATTTGACAAATGACAACGATGTCTTTAGTATCCACATTGCCATGCCCCAACTCCATTTTCCTGTTTAGCTTCATGCATTCTATATTATTACTCCATGATTTAGGAAAAAGGGAACCAGATTTTTAACTACTTAAATAATCACAAAAAATTGGAAGTGTTACTATCCCAGTAGTATCTCACAAATGTGTAAAGTAATCGAAATTTACCTGGTTGCGCGACCGCTGCCAAAGCAGCCCATCATGTTCAATTATAGGCCTATAGTCCGAGCGATTTTTCCTTTCCTCATCAGCTTTTTGGGACACATGTGCATGCTCCACATTACTACAAATCAATAATCCTTGTAAGATGCTTCCACTCAAATGTTTTCATAAAGTTACAGAAGACTAGTCTCTCAAGAAAGTAAGATCTCCAAATAGGAAAAAAACAGCAACAAAAGGAAGCATATGAGCTTCAATGAGTTCAGAAATTTGTGCAGATAAATACAAAGTTTGTTCGCATTATGAAAATTGTGGGAAAAACTGACTATGAAAAAATATATGACAGTTAAAGGTAATGTGACAGTGTATGAAGTTAATTCTCACAAATATTTAATATAACATCTATCCCAATAATTGTTAACAGCAAAACTAGTAATATCATGGGTGTAACACTACCATAATGATTGAAGAATTTAACGAGATAAAAAACAAGAACTACACCGTTGGTATGTGGACAGCGTTCTTGATGCACGTAAAGCCCTGATCCTTTCTTCAATCATTGACCTCTCATGCAATGCTGCAACAGCAGCTGCCACTTGGGAAACCAGAATTGTGCTGCCGCAGACAGTTGGAAGTTCAATGCTATTTCTTTCACTCTCCTCACTATAGACAATTGATACACTACTGTCCAGTGACTCCTTCGTTTCATCATCCACCTTCTCTAAATCACTTGATTCAAAATCCTTGTGCTCCAAAGGAAACAATGAAGCACTCAATGAAGAATCTAACACGCATTGCTTTAACATATTGATGGCAAAAAACTTGCCATTCACTTCACCATACAATATGCTCAACACTGAAGCTAACCACATTAGTACTTCCACCAAAACCGGGCAGGCAAAACTCCCTTTGCTCAATCCTAACTCTTGATCTTCCGTCTTCTCCTCTTCATCACGAAACAAAGAACCAGATAAACCAAAAGCCTCCCTTACCATCGCCTTCAAACACAGCCTAACCAGCAAAACCAGATGATCTCTCATAGCAAAATCAATTACCACTCCGTACTTGGGCGATTCTGCGACAATCCATTTGCGGAGTTGCAACAATTTATCATCGCGCAATCTCAGAATTGAACGCAAAATTCTATAAGAATACGCGGTTGGAAAACCACTCCATGCTTCCATTTCATTCCCAACCGCCCATATCTCTGAAGGTAGAAGCCTAATTGAGTTTACCAAAAAACCCATCAACTCCTTCGAGGGGTTATTATTGAAATTTCCGCATTCAATCGATAAAAATCCAGGCAAAGTGAGCATTGGAGGTGAGACTGCAGACGTTGAAGTTTCATTGTTAGTAAGCGTGACGACTCCAGGACAATTAGAGTAGAAAAAATTGGTGCAATCAAGGAAGTTTTCCAGGGACAGGCAGAGGTCAGAGGAGGGATCGAGTTGGTTTAGGGGTGTGGTGGAGGCGGCAGATGAAGAGGAGTGAAGAGTGTAAGGGTAGTGGAGTGGAGGGAGAGATATAGGGGAAGGGCAATGGAGAAAATGGGAGAAAACGGAGGAAGGGGGAAGACGGTGATTGGGATTGAAAGGGCAAGGGAGGAGAGAAGGAGAGGCGGCGTTGGCGGGAAGAGGTGTCGGGAGGGAGCGAAGGGCAGTATCTGTGAGGTTGAGGAGAGCGCTGAGAGCGGATAAAGGGGTGGACGGTGGAGAGATGGCGGTGGAGAGAGGAGGGTGACCTTTGAACGGCGGCGGAGAGTTCATTGCGGAGAAGGGAACGGCAGCGGCGATCTACAAAGCGATACGGTGACGGACGACGGAGGTGAATTTTGATTAAGGAAGAATTGCTATATTTGTCTCAACTTATGACCTATCTAACAAGCAAGTACCCACCTAATTATTAATTTTAACATTTTTATCTACTATCAAACATCAATTTTGTACCATGATTTTTATGTTTTGTGGAATAAATTCTATTAAAATGTTAATGAGAATATGGTAGTTTATCGATGAATAAAAATAAAAAAAAACGTAGAAATGAAAAAAAAAAATTAGCAAAATGCCACAGAGAGTATATTGACAAACTCAAGTGTATTATCGAATTGGTCGAGACCAAACACTTTAGCATGTAACCATGTACCAAGATCATTTGACTTCAATAAAAGAATATATATCGATCTATCTATGTTAATTATTTGAGCACATATTTCAGGCGGGGCCTATACATCTGCTAAATGCTTTTGATCAATAGAACAAGAAGGGGAGTCCGTCGAAAAGAAAGATCATCAAAAGTAACGAACGCTAAGATGCGCATCGACACCTGGGCAATAGAACAGGGAGAATCATAAGTGAAGCTATTAGTCAAACCCTAGCGAAAAGCTTTCATAGGTATGTTCCTTCGAGGCTTGGGGATTTGGGAATTTGAGGATTAGATGCTAGTATTATGACTGGAGTTTTGTTTGGGCTTGATCTTTAGCCAGCCTAGGCCCAATATGAGTTAGATCACTTAGCCCCCGTTTGATTTTCATAAATAATCCATAAATATGAAAAATATGACCGTTATCCATCACATCAAACCATCAATTTTAAATTTCTATCTCTTGTGTGGGACCCAATAACGACTATATTTTTCATTCTCATTCTTCATTCTATGAAAATCAAACGGAGCCTTAAGAACTTTAAATTGACATCATCCTTAA
>CAIGRK010047665.1:0-11475 GCA_903798315.1 Fraxinus greggii | reverse complement strand
AATCGGATTAAAATTGAAAAACTAGCCGTTATTGTTGACTTTTATGAGATGAGGAGAATCCATAACGACCATATTTTCAATTTTAATTAGTTTTTAATCTGTACCGAACAGGGCCTAATTCTTTCAGTTTAATCTACTTTCAGATCAATGCCACGTTAGATGGGGTATATTAGGTCATACATAAATTTAGCAAAAAAAAATAAATTTTAATTGAGCGCTTAAATTAAAGTATCGAACAGTCCCATGCTTCTAGACATGCTCGGCTTTACATATTCTTGTATAATCAAAGGGAATCATTTTTTTTTATTTTAAAAATTTCTTATAATTTAATTCATAACAATTTTCACATTGAACCCACAAATACTAGTACATTTGAGTTAAGAAATTTGGGAAATTTTCACACTTGGGTAGATTTTGGTGCCCATATTTTGCAGGCCTCACCTTATAAATGAGCAATTTCTTTTCTACCAAACACGCTCTCACTTTTTAAAATTGGCTCCACTAGAAAATAGAAAGAAATTTTTTGTAAGAAACTTTTATCAACAGGATTGTTCTCCTGCCCACCATGTGCCACATCAACGAGATCTTTGGTTGTTTTTTTAACCTTTTGTTTTTCCCCTACACCCGTCCCGCCTTATCACCCACCCTTTATACATAAATGTTTTTTCTTATTTATTTTTGTCTCGATTTTCGAAAGCATTATGAAATATGAAACGAAATTGAAATATTGCATCTTAATAACATTTCAAGGTGCTCACGGCCTAGTTTCTCGCGTTGTTAACGGTGCGCAAACGGTCAACCGTAACAAAAGTTACGACGCGTCAAATAGGTCGTTCCAAATTAGTATTTCAAGAATTTTGATAATATGATAACTTTAAAAATTTGCTAGCGATCATATGCTAACCGAAGTCATAAATCGTCTATGTCATTTTGAAACTCGTTTCGAGAACTATTTTGTAGACATATCGAATGGTCAAAACAAAAATCGTTTGAACATTGAAAATAATTCGACAAGCTTTTCAAAGAGAGAGGCATAACTCGTTTTTTCTTTAAAATATTTCAATTGATTCATTAACGTTTATGATTTTTGCACGACAAATTTCTTAATATAATTTACATCATTTTATTAGGAAATTTTTACACGTGGTATGACGTCAAAAAATTTCAAATCGTTACGCAAAATATAATAAATTAACATTGATTATGGTTCAAATTCGAATGTTTTTTTTTTTCCTTTTTAATCCACGTTCTAAAAAAAAAGAAGGAATTAATAAAAAAAATAAATAAACATTAAATAAGGTTGGACTTCGAATTATTTTTTTTCCCCATTTTAATCCACGTTTTAGCAGTCTTTGGGTTTTCTTGGCTTTTCTAGGTGCAATTTCCGTCCTTGTCCTTATTGTGGTACAGCCATATTTTGCTGTTTTTCCGCACTAACCTCCGGACACAAGACTTCCTAAATCAATGATCTTGTACAAGCTCTTCAGTTGCAAAAGTTTGTTAATTTAAGCACGTTTTAGAAACAAAAAACCTTAGGACAGTAGCAATTGTGTATGGAATAACATGATCCTATGTTCCGTAGTTGTGTACAAACTGGGACGGATTATAGTGGGAATAGTGGGGTCACCTGCCCCACAACAAATTTGAAAATTCAATATTTTGTCCAAATTTTTTTCAAAATTTTCAAAAAGGTCCTTGTAATTTTTAATTTTTGCCTCCACAAATATTATCTTCTAGCTCCGCCATTGTGTACAAATGATAAGTTTGAAAAATGCATTAAAAAACTTTCAGGTGGCTTGTAAATCAAGCTTGAGAAGAATATCCATACCATACCAAAACAAAAGAACTCTCTTTGGTGTCTCCTTTCTATTGGCCACAAATCTTTCTAAACTTCTGTAGGCAATTCTGAACCCTTAAAAGGCTTCTTTCCGAGCCTAGGTATCGAACTGTTGCATTGGCTACAAATCGAGTTGCATCAATTGATAAAACTTTGTTAGATTTTCAGTTGTATTGACAATTTTTTAAACAAAAGAATTATTGTAAAAGAATAGTGTTATGTTAATTATGTCCAGAATCTCTGACATCAATTGTTGAAAATTCAAGGATCACGTATCGTTTGATACCGCTGATATGAACCAACCACCGGATTGAGATGTTGAAGTTATATAGCAAAATATAAAGTATATGATCGTAAGCAAATAAAAGAAGACAAGAAAATATGACAGGAGAATTAGGAGATTTTATTGCACCAAAAATAATAAAGAAATATTATAATGATCCTAAAAGCTTTTTCTCACGCTATAAAATTGTATAGAAGAACCTAATATTTATAGGAAAACATGTAAGAGATGTCAAAATCCTCCTAGTGGAGTTGTTGATGAAGTGGGATACAAAAAAATTAAGTTAAAAACAAATTTCAACTCTCAAATGGCTTCCAAAATAGAATTTCAACTTGACATAGGATTTCAATGGCATTCCAAACTGAATTCTTCTTGATGTACACTTCAATTAGAGTCTTTGGGTTCGAGTATAGAATGAGGGGAAAGAGTCGTCGGATTTATGCTAGCATGTCGTCTAACTGATACTCGAGCGTCCAAAGCAGAATCACTGTCGACCGGCTCTCGCTGGAGCGACGCATCTCTTGCTCACCAGTCGCTAGCTTGGCGCTCGAGCGATGGTGATGTCCGAGAAATCCTAATTTGCATTTTCAAGAATTTGATCTATCATATATTACATAAATACCTCTTATTATAAACACTCAATGCCCAGTACCTTTTTAGGGTGGTTAATTATTGTTTTACATTTTCATAATATCATTTCAAGATTTAAGAATATATCCAAAAAATTAAGATTAACCTTTTGATTTTTTAGATCAACCAACCACAAGTTGGGAAAAACATCAATTTCATATAATTTGAAACACACACTTCTCATGAGGGTACTTTCTCAATAGCTTTCAGAGGTTGCTGAAAATTGAGGGAGGTTGAACCAAAAGCACACGAAGACTATAAGAACGAGGTGTTCTTGGTGTTCCACAGGAGATAGACAATTCCAGAAGATCGGGAGCAGGTGTGAGTGAAACATGTTCCAACTGGTCTTAGAGATTGTAGGTTCAACGAGTCTAGTGGGTTTTCTAAATTGGATCATACTGTAAGTTCTTATTGCTTATAGTGGAAACTACTGCCTTGGTCCTGAAATTTTTACCCAATTAAGGGGTTTCTACGTAATCAAATCTTGTGTTATTTACTCATTTAATTATTTATTGCGGCAATTCAATATGGAATAATTTGACTTGATTAAATAAATATCTAGAACAATTAAAAAGTAACTTGTTTTTTTTAATTGATAAATTTAATTCCATATTATTTACCTATTAGATGATTTTATGGTTGAACTAGTAACTTTCAAACTTTGACAAAATTTATCGAACAAACATAATACAAGAAAACTTTAAGATAACATAATTAATTAAGAGCAGTGTACAGATTGTAGTGAAGCAGTTTGTGTTTCTTATAAATTTTTGTATAGAGCAAGGTTGTAATTCTAATTGTCTTTTAGATCAAACCATAGAGAAAATGTAAAAATGATATTGTAGAACCAGTTTTGAAGAAAGAAATGAAAAATAAGTCGTTTTAGTTAAATCCCTTGCTCGCAAATCCTTTTATGAAGTCTCAGTAGAAACCGAAGGTTGGTGTTTGATTGAAATGTTTGAGTTAGCATTTGCACAAAGAATTGTCTTTTACTTGTATTTTAGGTACGGGTGGTTGCTTCAATAGGTTTATGTTTAGAGATGTAAAAGTAAGTCGAACTATGGAGGCATGAGTGGCCCAACGTAGGCTAAATTTGGTGTTTGCATGGACTTCATTTTGAGATCCGATCAGACTATGGTGAGACGAATATTAAAATATTTCATTTCGAATAACGTATCACATTTGGTAGAAAATGATGAAAAATTCTCGGCCCAATAAAGACTCGTTTTGCTACGACTCCAATGAGTTCCCTAGACCAAGTCATTTCCTATGTCCTCGGCTCATAAGATCACCAAGAAAGGAAAATATTATGACCATTTTGCTTAACCCATGTGAGAAGTGTATTATATACACTTATTTGGACTTTAAAATATAGGTATTTAATATGTTTTTGAACAATTATAACCTAATTTACTGTATATTTTAGTTATTAGGTGGAACTCAATGAATGGAAATGGATTTGAAAGAAAGAAGTGAAAATTGGAGAAAAATGAGACAAGATCCAAAGTTTGAAGATTAAAGTATAAATACTCAAAAGTTGTGCTGAAGCTCACGATGAAGATTCGAGAATGATTGGGGTCAATTGGATGCAATTAGAAGTCAAAAGAAGTGAAATGTGACCAAAATATTTTTACATATCAATTTTCAATCGCATAAGGATGTTCCAGATTTTCAGCATGAGATTAAAACTTATTTTTGGCCAAGTAAACATTCGAATTGGAAAATATCTAATTCTGGTAAAGTTGTGTATCTTTAAGTTATCTTTACAACCTAATTTGAATCGTCTAAATCGGATATTGGAAGATAAAGTTATGATAAAAATACTAAAAGAGGTACATGACTGAACTTTTCTCGAAAGGTGGCTTCGCGGCACCATTTAGGGCGCATTTTGATCCATTTTGAAGCCCATAAAAACCCTATATTGGACACAAACGTGGAGAATAATATAAATACAAGTTATTGACATTTTTGAGGGGGTTCCACACAATTTTGGGGAGAGAAAAACATATAATCATCAAGATCAAAGAGCAAAAGCTAGAATTTAAAAACTTTTAAGGTTGAAGAAGATTCTTGGTGCAATATCCAGTTCTTTCCATGATCAAGATTTCAAAATCTGGTTATGAACTCTATACTTTTTGTTTTTCTTGTATTATTATGAGTATATCGATTTATAGGAAGAGCGAATAATGTAATCTATGTGTGATCATTTATTTCTTTTATTCAAAATTCTAGTTTTTTAAATGCATATGTGTTTATTTTATTCATAAATTTAATGCTTTGAATTATTTGGCCATATTCAATGATTTTGTAAATCTATACGAATCGAGAGGTGAGTTTGAGATTTTAGACCATATAGTAAAATTCAATAATTTAGTATAACGTGTAGAAATACATATACTAATTATTACGGTCATTAAATTAATTCTTAGAACTAATAATTCGTTTGACTAAGATTGATTCACATAGAGATATGTAATTGAATTAGTTAAATTGATTCAATGAGAATTCGAGAATGGTAAATTGAATACTGGAGAAGAATTCGTCCGAACACTACAATGGTAATTAATCTTGATTGGTGAATTAAAAGGGATCCATAAGTAAAATTGTAAGTCCTAACATCCACATTCATACTTTTAAAACTCAAATTCGACAAATTTTGTATGTTAGATAACTTAGTTTTAGTTAAAATAATTTAGACACCAATCACCAAACTTTATTATTTACTTTCGATCAAATTAAAGTTAGGAATAATTTAACCAATTATTAGATAGTGGTCCTCGTGAGAGCGATATCTGGACTTATTGGTCTATTATATTACTTGTTATAATTCGTACACTTAAATCAAAAACTTTCATGCATTTTTTAACTACATTTTTTAAAATTCGGATCTAACTGGATGGACTGATTTATATACTTACTAAGAGAGTGTTCGGTGGGGATTAAAATTAGATTTTTAGTAGATTGTGATAGAAATTTTTGAAATATATGGTGGAAAAAATGTGAGACTCATAAAAGATGTGGTTAATATTGATTGTTTAATTTTTAGTTGAATTAAAATCAGATTTTAATCTGGCTCAAATGAGCCTTAAATTTCGTTCTTTAAATTCTGGATCACAACCCAAAGGACGTAATTTTCTAATCGATGAATGAGAGAATAGAAGATGTGGCATCTTAGATGTAGAACCTTCATCACCATTTGGGTGAATCTACAGAGGAATCATCAATGTGTGGATATGAAGTCGGGTGTTTGGATGATTGGCGATTGGTTTGAGATGAATAGTCAGAACTTTGGGAAGAAGAAAGGTGGGGTAAATTTGGGATGAATCCGTCGGTGTGTAATTTTGGGAGAAACATGTTCTGCATAGTGACCATTTGGCTATTTTCCCTTTTTTTTTTTTAAAATAATTATTAAATTATGTCTTGCTTCCTTTTTTTTTATTTAGTTGACCTCATTTTATCAAAAATTCAATTTTTCAAAACTCATTTTCAGTCTTTTTTTAATAAAATAATTTTACACTTAAATCAAAAACTTTCCTGCATTTTTTAGCTACACATTCTCCAAAAAATCAATATTTCAAAATATATTTTCTTTTTAAAATGCGGCTCAAATAAGGGTTTAGTAACAAATATGATTATTCTTAACTCTTTCAATCACGTAGGGCGTCTACTGTAATTGTCGACTACAAATATAATTATTCTTAACTAAATATTGAATTCATTCTACTGAAATAATTGATGGATGTATACAAATCACCAAGTTCCTACGGAAGATTTAGTGACAGATGAAGTCTTATTGGATTTTCACACTTCCATATATAGGAAGAGAATATTCAGGGTCGTTAGGATTAGCAAAATTACTAACAAATTGAGTCTTACTTGAGGTTCGAACATCTTCAAAAATTCTTCGTTAAACAATTTGGAGAACTCTGACCAATCTGCACAATTGGAAAAAAAATAATAATAATAATGTTACTATACACACTAAACGATAGTTTGTAATTATCTAAATTCAGTAGAATTGTATCTTTTGCACTTTCACGCGTTCTTCCTCGTGCATCAGTAATTAAAAATTAAACTCGAAAAGTCATGAAATAAAATGGATTCACTTGTTTACAGAAAGAAATTGTGTCCCATATTTTAAACTGAAACTATAAATTCCAAAAGTAACACCAACCCATGAAATATAACTATTAAACTAAAATACCTAGATTAGAGTAATCACCACAACCACGTACTACGTACGAAAGATTAAAAGCGTATTCGATAGAGATTAAAATCAGATTTAAATTGAAAAACTAGTCGTCATTGTTACTTTTATTAGACGCTTGAGACTAATAATGATTATATTTTCAATTTTAATTGGCTTTTAATTCCTACCGAACACGCCCTAAATTAGTCGAATATATTTTAGTAAAGAACTAATTATAAAGTCTGGGGCGCTACATATTTATTTTTCAAGTGATGATTAAATTAGTCGAATATATTTTAGTAATGAACTAATTATAAAGTCTGGGGCGTTACATATTTATTTTTCAAGTGCTAAACTGTTTTCATGTAGTTGAAAATAAGTTGCTAAAAAGAATTAAAAATTAAGAAGTTATTTATTTTAAAAGATTATAAGAAATAGTTACGCAGTTTTTTTTTTTTTCACTTAAAAGTAAGTTTTACTTTTTCCTTCATGCTGCATTAAATTTTTTAAATATTTGTCTAAACTTAAAAAATTACTTGTGCATAGATAAATAATTTTATTACAACGATTAAAATTAGAAGGAAATTAATTACTTATTCTAAAATTAATTTCTATCCTTTACTTTTTCTTTCATTTGGTTGACAGACAAAGACAGCATCTAATAATGGAGGAGAAGAGAAGAAAAACGTAATAATAGCTAGAGCCAGCGGTAACCGAGTAGTATTCCAGTTGGCACAATTTGGACGACTCAGAAAAAGCAAACAACGCGAGCCCTACGCGTTAAGAATCTCACTCGCAACTCACAATTTGAAGCGGTGCAATTCACGATTCCATTCGCTTGACTACCAACGACTCATTTCAAGAAAATCATCTGAACTTACCCCAGAAATCTCTCTTTCATTTCCCATTTCTTGTTTTCTTCTTGCTTTCTTCTTCTTTGTTTGTGATTGTTCTTTCCTGTATTTGAGAAAGGAAAGAGATTATTGAGGAAAAGGAAATGCAGAAGGTGAAGGATCAACGGTCAAGATCCTCTAAACCGACCACCATCCATGGCTTTGCCCAGTCTGGAGATCTCATTGCCTTTCAAAAGCTACTTCGTGACAACCCTTCTCTTCTTAATGACAAAAATCCCGTTGTAAGCTCTCATTCTCTCTGTATATGTGTTTGTTTGGTTAATGTGGACATGAGAAAGGGTATTTTCAATGGATTTGAGGATCTTGAAGATTTATCAATGGCAAGATTTCTTTGAGTTTCCATTTTAAGTTTCTTCGGCTTTGGATAGATTTAGATTAATGTATCTGGGGTTTCGGGTTTGCTTTATTTATGAGAACTTCCGTCTGCAATTTTGTCCAAAGAAGGAAAGCTTTAGTTTGCAACTGCAAATATCAATATCTTTTTGTTGGTGAATTCTGAGAGATCTAGAATATTTACCAAAATTTATAAGGCTTGTTCTATTTCGTGTTGGACTTCGTGCTCGGGCGCCTGTAAGATGCAGATAGTCGCATGTGATCAGATGCATAATATTTGTGCATTTGACTATGATGCATTTGGCTGCTAAAGGGCAAGATTCGATTATGGTTGATATTGGTGAAATCTTGAGCCATGCCAGGTGCTTCTTTTTTAGTGCATCCTTTTGCATTAATGGGATAGGGATGCGGATGGGTAATTATTCATGAAGATGAGCTTTAAGTTGAGGGTGGGAGAATGAAAATGCTGTTTCATGATGTGAAGTGAATTTAGTGGGACTTATGACAATATGATAAATGAAGTCATTATGTTGTAGATGTGTGTGCTATGTATTACCAAGGATATTCATCCTTCGCTGAATCTTTTTGTTAGCTTAACAAGGATGGATTAGTGATTCTATTTCGTTTTTTCAAGCTTGCATTTGGAGCCTTGACAATAAGAATGCAATTCTTTCTACGACCTTCAAATTACTTTAGTTATTCATTGAGCCATTTCCCCTTACCTTTTGTCCATTACAAAGATTGAAGCCTTGTTCCTAATAATTTGGTACCAGTTACTTAAAATTATGATCCTGTACTGTTGATAGCTATACCTAGTCGAAGATTCTCGGCAACTATGAGGGACCATGTTGGTTTTTGTTCTTCCCCCTCTCTTTAAACCTGTTCTATCAGAGGGTCTCACCCACCTAGGTCACAATGCCCTTAATCTATTCTCAATGTCACCTCTACTTCTTCTCAGTTGGTACCACTTCTATTTGTTAGCGTATTATTCTCATATCTTATCTTATTCCTTCTACTATGACCTGCATCAATCCTCAATTTCTACTATGTTCATCTCCTGAACGTTTTGTTTCACAAAGCTGGCATTTTAATCTTATAGGAATCTTCCTATGACACAGAATTTTTGTTGCATTCCAGAACTTCATTATATTTTATTTTGGCAAGGATAAAGGTTTGATATTTGGTTTCCTTTACGTGAATACGAGTTTTATTCTTGCATGAATTTTGCACAATGCAATCACAATCTTTGGCTTTGATACATAGTTTCCCCTTGAGCTAAAATACAACCATGGCAATTGGTTATTTCCAAAATATATGTTATACTATATGAGTATGTTTTTCTCTTTGTAATATACTTGAACTCTCCAAATCGCCTACAAAATGCAGTTTTATTTGTTTATATAAAAGAAGTTTTCATCACAAACTAATTGCTAGATTTGGATGTGATATTTTCCCAATTTGCTATGATGCAGATGGCACAGACACCACTCCATGTTTCCGCTGGTTACAATAATGTTGAGATAATGAAATTTCTTCTTGATTGGCCAGGACCCGAAAAGGTGGAATTGGAGGCCAAGAACATGGTGGGTAAAGTTTTTCCTTCTGTAATATGTTCTGCTCTTTTAGAATAAAAAGAATCAATTCCCGTGATCTCATTATATAGTTGCATTAAACTAAACTTGGCAGTATGGAGAGACTCCATTGCATATGGCTGCTAAGAACGGGTGTAATGAAGCTGTAAAGATGCTTCTAGCCCGTGGTGCTTTTGTTGAAGCCAAAGCAAATGTGAGTCTTTTTCGAATTTTAACTTCAATTTAAGTTTGATTTTGACTTTCTTATTGAGGTGTTTTAGCTTATATTATTTGGGAATCTTTCTGGCAGAATGGGATGACTCCTTTGCATCTGGCTGTCTGGCACTCACTTCGATCTGAAGACTACTCAACCGTCAAAACACTGTTAGAGTCTGATGCTGATGGCAGTACTGAAGACAATGTATATTTTGTTTTCTTTCGATATATCATTTTTTTTAATTTACTGATATTTTTTACTGCTCCTCCATGTACTTTCTTGTTTGCTGTTAATTATATATCATTTGAAATGCAGGAGGGCATGACTCCTCTAAATCATCTCTCTCAAGGCCCAGGAAGCGAGAAATTGCGGGAACTACTCAATAAGCATCTTGAAGAGCAGCGAAAACGTAGAGCTATTGAAGCATGCAGTGAGACAAAAGCCAAGATGGATGCGCTTGAAAATGAATTATCAAATATTGTGGGCTTACATTCACTTAAATTACAACTTAGGAAATGGGCAAAAGGGATGCTCTTAGATGAGAGACGCCGTGCTCTTGGCCTGAAAGTTGGACCCCGAAGACCTCCTCACATGGCCTTTCTTGGAAATCCTGGAACAGGTATCCTGTTGGTATAGTCTAAATTGTCACTCTTTAGTCTTGTAAGTTTTAGTTCAAAGAAATTCATGTAACATATTGTTTTGTATGGCTTCAGTTTTGGAAATCATTAACGTTTCAAGATTTTTCCTGTTTTTAATGAAATTTCGGTAGTACTCATACTGATTTGGGAGGTCTCTTGATTTTATTGTGTGCTTTCTCATTTTATTTTATTTTTCCTTTTTATTTGCAGGTAAGACCATGGTTGCTCGAATCCTTGGAAAATTACTTCACATGGTGGGAATTCTTCCTACAGACAGGGTAACTGAAGTGCAGAGAACGGATTTGGTTGGAGAGTTTGTTGGTCATACAGGGCCAAAGACTAGGAGAAAGGTACACCCTCTTACATCTGATGTCTGATTTGTTACTGTTTAGGTCTTCTAGTGGTTATATATCAGGTGCAACATGTAATGATATTGCAAGTCAAACAACTAGTTTTTCGTATAGTTTTAATTAGCCTTTTCACAAGCACCAGAGGCTTGCCCCCGAGGCACACCTAGCATGAGCGCTCATTGGGAGCCTACCCTTTGAGCGAGCAGCTGAGGCATTCACGCCTTGGTCTTTCTTTTTTTGGCGGCAACAGCTGTTTAAGTTGGTTTGAACTCAACCAAACCTAAGAACTAAAATATAAATAGTTGGATATTTGAGGATAAGAAGACTCTATTTCTATAACTGAAGTGCAATCCCCCAAGTGGAGTTGCGACCTTTTGGCAGTAGACTATCAGTTACAGGATATTTGTGATACATATGTTTTTCTTCTTGTTGTCATTGTATTTTGTTTTCTTCACGTCAATGGAACAAAGTTGTTATGGAAAATTGTAGCTGCGGTCCCAAACCTTTCATTTT
>CAIGRK010047656.1:0-14873 GCA_903798315.1 Fraxinus greggii | reverse complement strand
TATGTAAATTATACAAAAAGATTTGGAAAAACATCACTCGAAATGGAAAACAATGATTGAAAAATGAAAAATCAATTTCATCTTCATTAATCATTAGCCCGGACTTTGAATCTTCAATCTTTTGTGTTAATTGCCTTTGAATCTTGCGATAGCCACATTCTTGTGTTGAAAAATAGGATTTTGATATGTTCTTCTCGTTCTGGTCATCCCCTTGTAGGTTAAATAGTATGTTGAATTTGATTTTCATAAGAATTTAAAACAAACTAGGAAGTTGAGTTGTTCAGTCCCAGAAATGGCCCCCGCACGTGCAGGTATAATCACTGTGTGCTCGCCATTGAGCCAAATGCCTCTCGAGTTGGGGAAAATAGGGTACCGCGCGCATGTTCACTTTGGTTCGTCCCTGAGCAACGTTTTAGTATTTTGACCATAACTTGTTCTAAAAATATTTGATTGAAATGATTCATAATGCGTTGGAAGGATAATTGAAATTTCTACAAATTTTCCACTTCGAACATTTGCTATCCGAAAATGAGTCTCAAGTTGAGACTAAAAATTCGCAGCATAACTTATTGGGTTGAAAATTGATTTGTGAAAATACTTCCACTATATTTCAATCATTTGACCTCCAATTGCATCCAATTAATCATATATGATCTTCAATCATCTTTTTGTGTTCCGAATCAACTATTGGATGTTTACACGTTGGTCCCCAAACTATAGATTTCTTTCATTTTCGCACGTTTTTCGTTCCTTTTTTTTTTTTTTTTAAAATTCACCATTAACTATTATTTATCTGAAATGAATTCTTAGTGGTTCTTAATTGTTTTTGACAAATTATCTATATTTATTTGTGATGAGCTAGCTTAAGTTTATTTTCCCCCTCATGCTTCAAACATTTCACCACTGTAGCTTGGACCTGGAAAAATTCAGATTAGACCGTCAATGATAAAGGTTGAGACAGACTCGACATTGCCGGTTGGAGAAACTATCAACTCACTGGAAATAGTAGCTATTAGGTATCTTTCACTTGTTAATTTTTCTTCTTTCTATGAGTCTATTTGTTATGAGAATGGCAGTTTCCAGCACACCCATTTGGTTTTGTGACTCACAATTAGCTGCTGTTGCATCTTCTTGTTTTACTGTTCATATATATTTTTTTGTTTTCATTTTTTTAATGAAACATGGAAAAAGTTGTATCATTAAAAATTTCCAAGGGCATAAATTATAAGCTAGAAAGTTGTAGTAGGACTTTGAAATCTGGAGGGTTTAAGTTAATTGGGGGTAAGATAAAACTCATAAGAGGGTACTTTTGGTCATTAATCGACTAAGGATGATAGTGAAGTCAAAAGTAGAAATTCACCTATTTGAGGTATTAGGTTCTATAATTAACAAGGAAGTTCACATGTGCCGGGTGAAATTAATCGGTGCTATTGGGATTCAATGTGTCGAAAGATACCTACTTAGAGGTAAGTACTTAAGGTTCTCAGACGCACCATATCTTGTGGCACTGAGTGTTGAGTTGTTAAATGACGAAATGTCTAGAAGATGAGCAAAGTGTATATGATGATATAAAAAATGAGACAATAGACCTCGTAAGAAATGAGGAAACATACCAACAAGTGACGGCGGCACCACTTGAGAATGAATTAAGGTAAGGATGTCAGCGGCACAGTAAAAGTTGCACAAAAACTAGGAATCTATAACGAAACAAGTATCTGGGTACCAATATACGGACTGTGCAATATCCATGGATGGATTCTATTCCATTTCTCTTATGGACTTGAAAAAAGGCAAAATATTTAAAAGGCACAACATATTTACGAGTGCAATAAGATATTAATAATGAAGCTGGAACATTATAACTCTGCTTCGAGAGGAACTTTTAGCTCATAATTTGAGGTGAAATAGTAGACTGGCCAAAAAACAGCCATTGTAGCCTATCAAAATTGCTATAACATCACCTGTATAACCTGCAATGAACATATCTAAACTTGTTGTGACACTTAAAGTCCTGCTTATGCGATGTCTTTGTAGTTATATTTCTATATTTTAACTGTATTTCAATAACAAAGGGACAATCAGATTAGCTCCACTATATTTTTCACTGGTTATAGTGATGGCTGTAATCCTTATTGCTTAGTCCTAATGTTGATCTCGATGCCATTTTCTTTTGGTTGGTTCAGTCACTAGAATTTTTCGAACATTATTCATCCAACATTGACCATAAACCCTACCTTTAATCTTGATATGTTATTGTCAATGCTTAAGAAATAATAATCAGCACCCAGTTAGTAATCCAATTTAGATTTCTATAAAGTGTAATACTTTCTTACTCTATGACGTTCATCTTCCAGTCACAAACCAGGGAGAACTTTTCTGTCAAGATATTTGATTGCCCTTTTAACCTACGGTGGGGTTCCAGGAGATTTCTTTCTAAATTTAGTGATGAATGCTTTGGAAGAGGCTCAAAATGTATACTCCAATAGGCGTTCAGCACTGAGAGGTAATTCATGAACTAACATTTTCTATCATATGTTATTCTACTTGTCAAAGGAAATTATCCCTCCTCATGTTTTTTTTAAACCGATTTAATGTTATTTCAAATATTGTCCCTGGAAAGTTTATTGACTATACTTGTGTACCTGACTGTAGCTCTTTAGAGACCTTCATGGATCTGATTTCATTTACGTTGTCATCTCTTCGTTACATCCGTTCACCTCGAAATTACTGCTATTACTATTGCACTCATTTCTCTCTCTCTTTACACACTTACACACAGATATAATGTGCGTTTATTTATTTAATTATTTTTACATAAAATGTCTGTATACAGTTGCTTCCAACCACGACGGGATAGATGATGGTTTCATGGCACAAAGAATGATATCATCTGGGATTCCACTTAATGAGCCGTATCTCCAACTTTGTTTATCAAGGCTGGTAAAGGACAATAAATCTAAGCTTAAAATGGGAAGGATACCAATCAGTGAAAGCTTTTACCTGATGGGCACAGCTGACCCTACGGGTGTATTAAACAATGATGAAGTCTGTGTCATCCTGTATGTATATTAATTACGTTCAGTTTTATGTTTACTTCTTTTTTCTTAACCTGCCTCGGAGTGTTGCATGTACTACATAAGGCGATGTTAGATATTAACTTTACACATTAAAGTTATGAGGTGTTATCACTTTACACTTCTGTTGGACGTTTGTTCTCTCTTTCTTGTAGGGTACAAATGGTTGCATGTCTCACGTAGGATAATTCGGAAAATCTAGAAAGTGAACATGTATTTATATTTTTTTTGACTTTAGGTTCAAGTAACAATTCATGAACCTTCACATGCATGTACTTGCATATTCATGTATGTACATATTCAAGTTCTGGCATCTAGAGGGAGTGATTTAGAAATCCTATTTAAGAGGAAGTTGTAGTGACTTTTTTAGACAAGAAAGAAAGACAGAAAAGAGAAAAATTCAATATACTCTAGAACAAAGCCAGATTACTCTCCACGACTCCATCACGAGGCCTATAAGACAAACAGCTTTCCAGTAAACAACCCCTATAACTTTTCCAAAGGGAACATTTTCTATTTAATTTGTCAGTTCCATCTTTTAAAATGGAAAAATAAGGCTTGAATATTCGGTCCTTTACCTAAAATCAAATTATCCTCCTACCCATAATTACTTTCTTGCTGACTATTACCTTTCCACACATTGATTAAATTAGACTTCTCCAGCTTATTCTTTTTAGCCAAATATCATGACAGATACTTCTAAATCTGATTTGGTACATCCAATTTCCAATTGCTGCGATTTGAGCTTCCATTTTATCTGAATTTTCATAAAGACAGGTTTTAGATGTAATCTATTGTAAAATTCAAAATTCATAGTTGGAACGTTCTTGCTTATAAGTTCTAGTTGATGCAGTGACAGCGGTCAGATTTCAGGCAAGGTTCTAGTGTACAGGAATCCTGGATTACATTTTGGAGACATTCATGTTTTAGAAGCTGTATACGTGAAGGAGTTAGAAGATGTTGTTGGCAATGCCAAGTATGGTATATTCTTCTCAACGAAAGGCAGCAGATCAGCAGCTTACGAAATGGCAACTGGTGATTTTGATGGAGATATGTATTGGGTCTCCAGAAATCCCGCGGTTAGCCTCTCTTTAGCACTTTCTTATCTTTGTTTACTTCTGACCAGGATGCCTCAGCAGTTTTCGTTGAAGACAATTTAAATGAGTACCTTGGTTCCTGTTTAATAACTAAGCTTTTATATGAGATAATTAACATGTTAAGGGATAAATTCACACCTAATAAAAATGAAAATAATCAACTTATAAGGGTTTGAGATGTCGTGGAGCTGGCATGAAATGGCCAACTTGCTGGATGACAAATGATATATTAGGCCGACTGATGGTAAGGTAATCTTCGTCCACAATTTTTCAAAAAACTCACAAACCCTATTTCAGATATTTAGGCTTTGATACCATGTCAATTAGACAATTACAATGATCTTGTGATTGAACTCAATTTCCCACATTGTGAGAGTCCCTTAAATAGGTGCTCTCTGCCTAATTATAGGCTGAAAATCAGCCATAATTTGTCGTATCTTTACATGCATGGAAAGAAATTAAAACCTACCAATTACATGAAATACTAAAGCTAATATATAATATATTTTCTCTAAATAACTAGCTGCAAATCATTGCCTTAATAGGCTGGTACAAGTGATATACGCGAGTTGACATGTTGAAGACTATTTAAATGAATACATGTGATTCAGTCAAAGATTTTGAGCTTTTAAAAGAGACAGTTTAAAGGTCTCAATTTTCAAAATATGTTTCTAATATGTTGTGCAACCTGTTGGTTCTACTAGTAACATAGTTTTTTTATTTTTTTTCCATTTCTTTTTCTTCTGAAAGATCACACTCCTGAGTATGTATTATAAGAATACTATTGGGAGTTCTGAGTTCTATCTACTCCTAACTGGGATCATCAATTGGATAATAAAAATAAATGAGGTTCCTGGCTAATTTATTCAGGACACGGGTTGCGTTGGGTTGCGTCCACTTTAACAACTCTTCATCTGTACATCTTTTGATGGGATGTTTAATTTCCTTCATCTTTGATAGTTTCTTTTGATGATACACATTTCAATCTTGATTTATTTTTTTATACATTGCTTACTGACTTTATATATCCATATTTTTCTCTATTTATTCTTCTTTATGGAGGTAGGCGAGGTGCTAGTAAAATCTTCTTGTTACTTGATTTCTAGATCTTACCGAGGCGTTCTGCATATAAATTTTTGTTTCATTACAAAATAATATTTGCAGAAATGGTAGAAGATTATGCTGAGATTTGTGTCTTTCTTCGAAATTAACACCATTTATATTAGTTTTAGCACTAAAGTTTTTCATGAACATTTCAGCTATTGAAATATTTCAAACCAAGTAAACCATGGAGTCGCAGCTATTCAACTCCCGATTCATATAGCAGAAAACCTCAAGATTTCTCTGATGAGGAATTAGAACACGAACTTTTTAGGCTTTTCTTAAAAGCAAGGAATCCAAGGTATGCAATCGCTTTTGGTAAACTGAAGCACTTTTGTATGTATCTTAAATATTTAGTTTTATGACGGTTAAATTCTATTCTAGAACGAGTGATTGCCCGTATATTATGTTTCAGTGTTTGATATAATTATGACCTTCTAGTTTCCAGATCTTAATGATAATGGGTGATCATATATTTTTATGCATCCAGCCTATAATACTTCCATGTCCAAATGGGTACAAGTCATTTTGGCATTTATCGTGTTCCTTTTTTTTCCAAAAAAAGAAATAAATAAATAAATCAAAGGACGACAATTTATTGAACCACTTCCTCAGTATATTGTTGAAGTGTGTAACAGCAAGTGCACTTTTAAATAGTTTTCCCAAAACAACATTTTTTTTATTTTCCCTTGCATCTACAATTTAGGGCTATCTATTCTCTCCAGACTTGATTGTGTATGTATGGACTGAATGGTATCTGTTGTGTTAATTATGTCCAGAATCTCTGATATCAATTTTTGGGAATTCAAGGATCACGTATTGCTCGATACCACTTGATATGAAATCAACCACCGAATTGAGATGTTGAAATTATATGGCACAATAATGAAATATTTGATCGCAAGTAAAAGAATAAAAGAAGATACGAAAATATGGCAGAGAAATTAGGAGATTTTATTGTACCCACAATAATAGAAAAATATACAGTTGATCATAAAGTTCTGGTAATCTCTTTTCTCACATCATAAAAATTGTATAGAAGAACCTAATATTTATCGGGAAGATGTAGGGGACATCCAAACACTCCTATTAGAGTTGTTGATAAAGTAGGACGCCAAAAAATCGACTCCAAAATAAATTCCAACTCACAATGAGCTTCCAAAATAGAACTTCAACTTGACATATAACTCCAATAACATTCCAAACTGAATTCTTCTTGACGTGCACTTCAATTAGAATTCTTCAATTATTTCAACAAGGAATTCGGTTCACACTCAAATTCTAGTAATCTTCACCTTGATACGAATTCCACTGCAATGAACAAAGCTCCAAAATATTCTCCACTTGGAGAAGAAAATCCGTCGTAAGGAATGAACCGACTTTTGAACAACTAAAACTGATTTTTCCAACCAAACAAAAAATACTCCACTTCTTCCAATGAATCTAAGCACTATTCTGCAGAATTACCTAAGATTCTCAAAAAATCATAATGATTTTAAAATTCACCAAACTGGGCCCTAACACACCCCAAATCAGAATCAAACCCAAATGCTTTTAAAGAAGGCCCCTTGCTAGATTGTACACCTTCTACTACGTTGAAAGCATGCTCAACAATATCAGCATCCACATACATTTTACCATTAGGTCTATCCCTAGCAATTGAATACAATGGCACCATATGAGATGGTGGTAAAGCGGTATTATCCATATTTTCTGAACTGAACTAAGCAATGTTCTTCAAATCCTGCCCTTTACGAGCTTCTAAAGATATTGTACCAAACTAAATGTCCACCACGGTACTGAACCTGTGCTGATTAACTTTCCTAGATGCTGCACGACCCTTTAAGATGTATAAATAAGTCTCTAAATGAAGAAAACGAAGCGGGCAACGAACACAATATGATCAAGGCCAAATCTTCTTTATTATACTCTACTTTTAAAGTTTCTAAATCAGTGACGATCTCTTTAAATACAGTCTGGTGATCTTCCAATGATTCTCCTTCTGCCATTCGATGAGAGTATAAACGCTGCTTGAGGTTTAACTTGCTTGTCAGACTTTTAGTCATGCACAATTGCTCCAACTTCAACCATATAACAGCTGTTGAAACCTCCTTCAAAACGTCCTAAAAAATGGTATTCGATAGNTCCTTCTGCCATTCGATGAGAGTATAAACGCTGCTTGAGGTTTAAATTGCTTGTCAGACTTTTAGTCATGCACAATTGCTCCAACTTCAACCATATAACAGCTGTTGAAACCTCCTTCAAAACGTCCTAAAAAATGGTATTCGATAAATGAAGATGAATGTGAGAAACTGTCTTATCATTTCGTAATTTCTCCTCCGCGGTCAAAGTTGCGGGCATCTTATCAATTCCCAGCAACGCATCATCCAAATCATGCTGTGCGAGTACTGCACGCATCTTAACCTACCATAGCAAAAATCTAGTGTTCCAATCCAAAAGCGGAATATCATACTTCATGGAAGTTATCACGAAAAAATCAAATTCTGCGCTCTTACGGAACTGCTGAACCTAGGCTTTGATACCACTGGTTGTGTTAATTATGCCCAAAATCTCTGATACCAATTTCTGGGAATTCAAGGATCACGTATCGTTCGATACCACTTGATATGAAATCAACCACCGATTGAGATGTTGAAGTCATATGACACAATAATGAAGTATTTGATCACAAGTAAAAGAATAAAAGAAGATAAGAAAATATGGCAAAAGAATTAAGAGATCTTATTGCACCAATAATAATAGAGAAATATACAATTGATCCTAAAATTCTGATCATCTCTTTTCTCACATCATAAAAATTGTATAGAATAGTCTAATATTTATAGGGAACATGTAGGGGACGTCCAAACCCTATTAGTAGAGTTGCTGATGAAGTAAGATGCCAAAACATCGATTCAAAAACAAATTTCAACTCTCAATGGATTTCTAAAATAGAACTTCAACTTGACATAGCACTCCAATAATATTTCAAACTGAATTCTTCTTGACGTGCACTTCAATTAGAATTCTTCAATTATTTCAATAAGGAATTCAGGTCACACCCAAATTGTAACAGGATCTTTATCCAATAATGTATTGATGGAGTTGGCGATCATTTCTTCCCTGTATTGAGTAGAACTTGTGTGTTCTATATCTATTTTTATTTTTTATTTTTTTTGGAGGAACGCAGTACTATAATTGTCCTGGGGTTATCAGAATGCACTCAGAAGCTCATTATGTACAAGAGTAGGGAGGGTATGAGTTCTGGTGACGTCACTTTTGAGAAATGATAGTACGCAGAGTCAAAATGGGAAATGAGAGTATCCATAAAAAAAAAAAAAAAGCATCCCAACAAAAGCAGAGTGGGTTCTGGTACCACTGCGAAATTGCCTTAAATTTTACCGCTTTATTGTATTAGTAGGAACCTATGGTAACATTACTTTCCTTGCTGATGCTTGAATGGATGTTTGCTTATCCAGTTTCAACATGGCCACAGCAGCTGATAGCTGGCTCACATTCATGGATCGGCTGCTGATGTTAGGAGATGATATTTCCATTGAAAAAGATTGTTTGAAGAGAAAGATTATCCAATTGATCGACATATACTATGATGCACTAGATGCACCTAAAAGCGGGAAAAAGGTTAGTTTAGTGGCACATTTGTTTCTTAAGACAAATGTATGCAGTTTCTGGTGGATGCAAATTTGCTGTTCCGTATAATTTTTTTTTCTTATTTTTCTATATTTCATATCTTTGCCTTGCAATGTCAAAACAAAAATTTAACATCCATGAATTGGTGACATCAACGCTACTGTCAGAAGAGCGCTTTACTTACCTACTTTTGTGAACCAGGTCCATGTTCCCGACCGTTTGAAGGCGGAATCGTATCCTCATTACATGGGAAGGGCTTCTGCCTTGACCCATCACTCCACTTCTATCTTGGGTCAAATTTTCGATAGAATAGTGGTATCAGAAAACGAAAGTCTACCTTCAAAAGGTAATTTTTTCTTTAATTTTTAATTCTCAAATTAATTTTACGAGTGGGTTTTCCGATCCCTGGAACACTGCACATCTTATTCGAGTTGAGATTTGTTGTTGGGCAATCTTTCAATCACACATTTGGTAAACACGAGGTCTTTTTATTGTCAAATAGTTTTTTATATGGCTTTGAAGGAGATTCTTGACCATTATATGAGTTGTTGGCGTAACTATTGAACCATCTCATCCAAGGCCTAAGTTATTAGAGACGGAACATGTTTAAATGTAGTCTTCAACACACCTCTCATCTGCACTCTCCAATTAGATTTTTTTGTCAATATTATTATAAAAGATGTTGCACAACTTTCGTACTTAGGTGGGGGAGAATTGAATTTAGGACCTTTGCGTGCTCTCCTAATAGAAATATATCTACTTCACAGAAATCTGGACATTACCATGTTTTGACATGGAAATCCCAGAAATTTATTTGGATATGTGGAAGAATAGATACAATGCATACCGCGTTGACATGGCCAAGGCCTTGAGTTCTGAAGATGAATCAAAAAATGAACTAGCAGATGCAGTGATCAAAAAGTACAAGCAGGTAACTTTCTTGTTGATATAAAAGAAACAAAAATTAGCTCACAATTTTAATTTTGAGTACAAAGTGAATTTGATCATCTTGTTATTGCCTTTTGCCACAATCCTTTGATTAACGATATAGGGTCCATAATTCCATAAGCTTATTTCCCGTTCTTCAGTATGCTTGATTTTATGACGATGTCAAAAAGCTCAAATGAATGCAGTTGTTGTATGATGCCCTGGAAATGGAAGAAAGTAAGAAGAACACGGAAGACATTTACAAGGAGGCCCTGGCTATCTATCACATAACTTACGAATTTGCTAAAAGTCGGGATTGTATAGGAAAATGCAAATTTGCATGGAGTGTGGCAGGGACTGCACTCTGTGAAGTGTATGCCTGGAGTTCAGCCGGTTCGAAAGAAAGGCCATTCATTGTTTTACCTTCTGTTATGCGCGAGATCTTAAATTAAAGAGTCTTAGTGTAGAGCAAGATGACAAAGGTTACTCGTTCTGTTTGTAACATAACTGCAATGTTTGTCCAACAAGTAGCATGTGCACAGGCAAAACATCAAGTCCTGTATATATAATATCTCAAATGTAAGCATCTCCCAAGTACATTTAACAAACATATGGATTTATCTTCTACAAGAAGTTGATCTTTGTAAAAAGCTGATGGAAATGTGTATTGGTCTCAAGAGTAACTTGATTTCGTTTTTTCTCCTTTCCTTTAATCTTTTTTCTACCTTTCATCCGTTCTTAAGGATGGCAATGACGCAGGGCTGGGCAAGGATGTCGCTTCCCGCTCCATCCCCTGCTCGTTAAGGAAGAAAATAAGTTATCATCATGGTTGTCACCCTCAACATCCAATGCCTTTGTCCTACATTCAATAAATGGCTTTATAATTCGCCAACTTATAATCTATTGCATGAAAATAATCCGTTTTAGGGTATGAAAAAAAGATTATTCTTGTTATACATATTTACTTAATGAGTTACATAATTGATAAATGGCGGCCCCCTATTGGGAGGGCGCCCGAGCCCACAGGCGTCCTCCTAATAGGGGACCGTCATTTGTTAATTATGTAATCCATTAGGTAAATAGTTATGTACTTGTAGTATAACCCATGAAAAAATAGCACTGCTTATTAAACTCAATAAAATAAACATGAACAAGTCGTGGTGGCATTATAAAATCCATCGTGATAAAGTATCAAAAGAGAAATTTTCTTAAGCTTAATAATTTAAAATGTAAATCATTGGATTTTTAATTGCTTTTCCTTAACTAATCGAAATCATTAGGAATAATATATAATTAATTAATTCTCTCATAGCAATCCTCTATAGATGTCGGCAATATTTTACTCTTTCTTATATGAGTAATGATATTCGTCAAGTTTAGATGGCACAAGATTCATTATTCAATTAAGTTTTAATACATTTTAATGCATTGAACATTGAATAGAGGCACATGATTCATCATTCAATTAAGTATTTTTTAATACATTTTAATGCATTGAACATTGAATAGAGGGGACAACAACATCAATACAATAGCAACAATTGAATAGAGGGGACAACAACATCAATACAATAGCAACAATTTTCCTTTCATTTGATGACGAATTTGTTGCTATCCAAGGTCAGATGAGATGGGATGGGATGGAGCCACGGAATTTGTCAAAACGCTCTGAAATGCTTCTCTAGCCGGTTTAACTATTGCACATTTTTTGACTCGAATACCTCCCTCTTTCATCTCTGTATTTTCTCTACTACGGGGCATACCCCCCCAATAAAGTAACATATGCGTGATTCATTATCACTTAAATCAGTGATAATTAGGGACATAGCTAAGGGACGAAAAATAAATTCTACTGAGCTGATACATAGAAAAAAATTCACAATTTTTTATCGTAAAAAATAAATAAATTCGGGAATAATACATATAAGGTGTTTACCACGTTCAATGTCAATGTCATTTTTAAGAAATAAGGTTTAAACGTTCAAAGTTATATATATATGTTGATTGAAACTCATTAGACGATTGAAGTCACAAATTGAAAGTTGTCGGTACCGTGTATCAGAATTTTCGAAGGCAACAATCACACACAAATGATATAATAGGAGTTGTAAATTGAAATTTATGAGCATCCCGAAGTAGATTTAAAGGGTTCGAAGTCATTGTTAGCTTAAAGATAGCATTGTATTGTTGCTGGATCTTCCAATCTTAAATTTACAAAACATTGTTGAAACGCCAATCGTAAGCTACTATGATGGAAATTGTAAAAACTCCATTGGGCTGTAAATTGTGTGATATTGAAAAGATCCAATGGCATGTAAACTATGAGTTGCTGTGACGAAAACTGAAAAGATTCATGTTACTTGTGATATTATTTAATGGCATGTGACCAGTTCCCTATGATATGTGATCTATTTTTGTGGATTTGTGACTTATGCACTATGATATGTGACATGTGAACTGTTACATATGACCCGTGAATCGTTACATATGACCCATGACATGTAAATTGTTATCTGTGATATTGATCTAATTGCATGTGACCTGTGCACTATGACATGTGACATGTAAACTGTTACTTGTGATATTAATCCAATAACATGTGACCGGTTCTCTTGGAAATGTGACATGTGGGCATCGATCTCTTACCTGTGCAATATGACGTGTGATCTGTAAACTTGAATCTGTGACTTGTTATCAGTATATAAAGACACGTGACATGTTGACATTGATCTGTGACCTATACAATATGGCGTAACTTGTGATTTGTGACTAGTTCTATTTGATCTGTGACTTATGCACAATGACATGTGACTTGTGAACTATTACTTGTGGCATGTAACATATGACATGTGTACTTGAATATGTGACATGTTATCAGTGCAGAAAGATATATGACATATGATATGTGATCAATTAATTTTGATAATATGATATGTGACTTGATATGTGAATATAAATAGTGACATGTGAATAGTTCTATTTGATTCGTGACCAATGCACAGTGACCTGTGAGAAATTCAGAGGGAAAACCTATTTTTAGCATTACTCGCAGGAGCACCACCTCTTTCTCCTCCTTCAGCTTGCAATCCACTTCTTGGACCACCTCCATTACTTAACCTTCCACCTATTCCACTACCTATACCACCACCAAAGCCTTCAGCTATATCACCAATGTTTATTTTGCCACCAAAACCACCCATTCCTTTAGCATCAGGGCCAATGTCAAATGTTCCCTTTGGTTCCAATGGCATTTCTATCAAATGTGTTGCCACTAATGTCTCCGTTGTCACCAAGATCACCAATGAAGGTGCTTGGGATGGAGGCACAAAGATGTACGGTTGTTGCTTGGGCACCGGTGAAGAGTCAACAATGGTGGGGATCAAGCGAGTTCGGGAATCGAGAGAGAGAGAGAGAGAGAGAGAGAGAGGATAATAATTATTATCAATATTAAAAATTTGTATTATCACCTAATTTTTGTATAAGCAAACCTTAAACTTGATTTTTGAAATGCAATTTTCAAATACCCGTCTCCCTATATCTTTCACCTTTAATGATATAAGATGGGGTAATTAGTTGATCACGATAGTCGTCTACCACTGTCAAGCCATCAACCCCCATGAGGTCAATCCCAGGTCGCCTACCACTGTCAAGCCATTGACCCCCACGAGGTCGATCCTAGACCGCCTACCATTATGAGGCCATCGACCACCCACGAAACCCCCTTCATCTACGCAGGTCATCTACCATTGCGAGGGCGTCAACTTCGATGATAGGTCGCCTACTACTTTAAAGAGGTCGACCCCCATGGAGCTGCTTACCACCACGAGGTCAACGTACACTTAACCATATAAGTGACAAGGAGTTGAATGGAAACCACCCCACTACGAACGTGGGTAAACCAACCACTTGAAGAGTGGGGGTCATCCTACCAGAACGTGGAAAAGTGGGGAGGTAAAGGTGAGACATATGGCACTAGCAACCGCCGAACGTGTAGTAACATATGCCTATAAATACATCCAAGATGAGAAAGGTAGCTCTTCTTGAAACCCGAACTTATCAAATTCTCGTATATTGTCTACTTACTCCCTAAAAAATTGACTACTGATTCTCACGCTTGAGGTACTATGGGGAAAAAAGTCTCAACCTCATTTTGCAGGTAGATTACTTTGGCCAGAGCAACTGGAACACCCTTCACGTTAAGGATACCACCGAGATTTGATATACAATTATTTCATTGGCGCCGTCTGTGGGAAACTACTGAACAAAAAGCTATGTCAAGGAGACAGACAAGGAGTGAAACATGCATGGTTGGTAATACGGTGGAAATGGAATTGGAGTCTGTCACAAAAGGTCACGACCTGCCACCGCCACCGTAATATGTGACGCAGAGCTAGTTTGATGCCTTGGAGACACAGTTAGCAGCTATGATGACCCTCTTGCAAAGTCAAACGCAGAAAATCGCAGCCCCTCCACAGAGTTCGTCGGACGCCGTACATGAGCAACCACCATGGTGGCTCAAACGATTACCCCACCTGTTACTCAGCCAACGACAGGAGACATGGGGTCCTCGGGTTTTGTGTTTCCTCAGATTTCCCAACCTGTGATGGATTTTGAAAAGAAGATTGAGGAGCTGATGACCCAAAAGATAGATGATGCACTGACCAAGAGAAAGAACAGGCGTAGGCAGATGGTTCCGGAGGAGGATCCTTTCACCCCTGAAATCATGGCCGTGCCTTTGCCAAAAGGCTTTAAACAACCAATGATAGAGGCATATGACGGAGTTACAGACCCATTAGACCACCTGCAGACATTCGTTGACTTGATGAGGCTTTATGCAGCCCTAGACACAGTGATGTGCAGGTCATTTCCCCCAACAATCAGGAGGGAGGCCAGAGACTGGGTGACCACATTGGCACCCAGGTCCATAAAAACTTTTGACGAACTTTCCTAAAGCTTCGTGGCTTACATCATGAGCAGTAAGAGAAAATGAAAGACGGCTATTGGATTGATGCAGGTGGTGCAA
>CAIGRK010047562.1:0-20915 GCA_903798315.1 Fraxinus greggii | reverse complement strand
GCGAAACTTTAATAGCGTGATTCAAAACTTTAATTTGAACTCTTATAAAGTGTCGTAGCGATGAAATAATATAATCTAAATTATTTTTCAATTTATAAAAGAAAATTTCTTTTAAAACGAAACACAAAATTTTTATTTTTTTCTCGGTCGCTACAAAATTTGTTCAAAACTTTTGGCATAAATTATTTGATGTGGTGATGTTATGAGGTCAAATGGATTCAATCATAACAATTGTGATTATGTTGGATTTTATATGCAACAATAGAGAAGTGAAAAAGAGTAATTAACACAAGGGTTTAACATGGTTCGGCAATGTACCTCATCCGACATCGGCCTATTCTTCCAATAAACCTATGTTCCTCTCTATAAGAGCCACATACATAATAATCTCCACATTGATGAATACTCACCCCTTAGAAGAAACAATGGGAAAATATATCTTGGGAAAAAAAATACCATCCGGGACCAATAGGTTGGGACACCTCTTCTCTAATACCTAGATATATTAAACAAGTTCAAACAATGCTTGTGATTGGATTTATCAACATATTTGTTGTATTCTCTGAGATATGCAGTTTCTCTAGCAACAGTTCTCCTAAAGTAACAAACTCCCTTATCTTGTGAAATCTCACATTAATATGCTTAGTTCTTGCATGATAAATCTGGTTCTTTTTAAGAAGATGGTGCTCTAACTATCACAATATAGCTTAATTCCATCTTACTTGATCCCAAGCTCCCTGACAAGCCCTCTCAACCACAATAATTCCTTTGTTGCCTCAGTTGCCACCATGTACTCTGCTTCAGTTGTGGATAATGCCACAAGTGACTGCACCATTAATCTCCAACATATAGGCCCCCCTGCGAATGTGAAAACATAACTTGTATGAGACCTCTTGTCATCTAAGTTGCCTACATAATCTGCATTTACATACCCTTGAACTGAAATATCATCATGTTGTCTCTCAAACATGATCCCACACACCATTGTACCTCGCAAGTTCCTGAAAATCCACTTTACAACTCTCCAATGCTCTCTGTCGGGATTAGCCATATACTTACTCAACACACTGACTGCATATGCTAGATCTGGTTTGGTACATACCATTGCATACATCAAACACCCCATTACACTGGCATAGGACACCTTGACATCTCTGCAATTTCTTTTTCATTATTTGGGCACTGATTAGTTGACAATCTAAAGTGATTTGCCAATGGTGTATCCATTGGTTTTGTATTAGACATGCTAAATCTTTTAAACACTTTCTTCAAATAATTTTTCCGAGACATCCATAATTTTTTGGCATTCCTATCTCTGTTGATCTCCATGTCAAGAATCTTCTTTGCTGGTCCCAAGTCTTTTATATCAAACTTACTACTCAACAAAGACTTCAATTTGTCTACCTCATCCATGTTCTTAGCAGCAATTAGTATATAGTCAACATACAACATCAAAAAAAATATGAATCATCATCATCAAGAACTATATAGTAAACACAACAATCATACCCACAGCGAGTATAACCAATCTAACTCATATGAGGAGTCGAACTTTTTGTACCATTTTCTTGGAGATTGTTTAAGCTCATATAAATAAGTCTTCAGTTTATGTACAAAATTTTCTATTCCTGTTTCCAAGAACCCCTCTGGCTGCTCCATGAAAATCTGCTCCTCCAAATCACCATGAAGGAAACCGGTCTTAACATCCAGCTGCTCTAACCCCAAATCAAAACTGGCTACCATTGCGAAGACAATCCTGATGGAATTATGTCTGACAACCGACGAGAAAATCCCATCATAATCTACTCACTTCCTCTGTGAGTATCCCTTAGCTACTAACCAAGCCTTGTACCTTTCCCATTCCTTTTTTGGCATTGCTTCTTTCTTTCTGTACATCCACTTACACCCTATCGGTCTCTTCCCTTCTAGAAGCTCCACCAAGTCCCAGGTAGCATTCTTATACAATGACTCAATTTCCTCCATTATAGCCTCATTCCATATGCTTTTCTCCTGACTACCAATGGCATCTTGAAAAGTTATAGGATCACTATTGCTGGTAATGAGTGCATAAGAAACTGAATCCTCGAATCCATACTTCACTAGTAGCCTGATAGTGTAACGTGGTCTATCTATGACAATGTTGTGATACAGCTCCTCTTCTAAGCCAGAACTATCTACTCCCTGAGCATTGATCTCCATGGCAACATTATCTAGCTCTACCCGTACCACTTTACCCTTGCTGTTGCCCTGCCTGAATTGAGCTTCTCTTCATCCGGAGAAACTTTAAGTATGAATGTTTCGTCAAAGATTGCATCCCTACTAATCACCTTCTTCTTTGCCTCTGGATCCCAAACTTAGTACCCTTTTACTCCTTTCACTCTTTTCACATAGTCCAGAAAAATGCACTTTCTTGATTTTTCTTTGAGCTTGGATCTCTGATCACTAAATACATGCACGTAAGCTGAATACCCAAATACTCTCAATCCAGAATAATCAACTTATTACCTGTCCAAATTTCCACTGCAACTTTCCCATCTAGCATTGAATGTGGTGATCTATTTATGACATAACATGCCGTGTTTACAACTTCTGCCCAGAAACACTTTGAAAGCCCTGTATTCAGCCTTAAACATCTTGTATGTTCTACAATTGTTCTGTTCATCATCTTCGCTATACCATTCCATTGCGGTGTCTTGCGAGCTGTGTATTACCACTAAATACCATGATCCTCACAAAATTTCAAAAATAGTGAATCTGTTTACTCTGTAGCGTTGTCTATCCTGAGATACTTAATTTTTTTGCCCGTTTGATTATCTACCTCTGCTTTCTACAATCTAAACTTGGCAAAGGTTTCATACTTGTGCTTCATGAAATACGCCTAGATTTTTTTCTAGAGAAGTCGTCAATGAAAGTAATGAAATATTGAGATCCCTCACTAGTCCCCATACATCAAAATGCACATAATCAAGAATGTCCTCTGTTTTGTGCTTTTCTGTCTTGAACTGTACTCTGGAATGATTTCAAGTGTACAAAACTTGCAGAAATCCAGCTTGCAAGATTTTACTCCCTTCAATAGATTTCTCCTGTGAAGCTCAGTCATACCACGTTCTCCTATATGCCCCAGTTGCATATGTCATAAGAGAGTGTCATCTGACTTAGATTCTTCTGTAGCAACTCCACCTACAACTGTATTCCCCAACAGTTTACAAATATTTGATGCGAATTTTTGACCATTATTACAATCATAGCCCTTTTCTTCACTATCAAAACCTCACATTCTGACTTATAAGAATAGGCTCCGGTGTCTAAAGTGCCCAAAGAAATTAGATTATTTCTCAAATTTGGTACATGCCTAATTTCATCCAAAATTATCAACACACCATCGAACATTTTAAATTTTATAGACCCCATTCCTATAACTTTACATAATTCATCATTGCCTAATTAGAACAAATCCAAAATTATTCGAACGATATGAATCAAACCAATCTTGGTGGGGACACGTGATATGAACATGCTGAATCAAGTACCTCAAGGGTCATGTAATCTATTAGAATTACCTACAGATACTGATATCATGTCTCCATCTCCAGAATCTGAATCTCTTTTTACAACACTAGCCGAATTTGAGGACTCATCGCCTTTTTTTCATCACCTTGCTTCTTATTCGGACAGTCCTTAAAGTTACCCATCTGATGGCACTTGTCGTTTTCTTTGTTTTAATTTCTGGACTTTGATCTCGTATAACCTTTGTAAGAACCGCCACTATCTTTCTTTCTCCTATGATCCTGGTAGCATTTCATGATCAGCCCTTCGCTCTGTGAACTTTCGTCAGTACACAATTTTTGTTGGTTGTAGGCCAATAGGGCTGATGTGACTTCTTCCAATTCGAGAGTCTCTTTATCCTACGCCAATGTGGTCACCAATGGTCGTATGAAGGAGGAAGAGAGCACAATAATATCATCGTCTTATCTTCATCATCAAACTTGATGTCAAGTCGCAACAGATCGCTGGTAATTTGATTAAACACTTTGCTATGTTGAATCAAATATGTACACTCCAACATCTTGAGCCCGTATAGCCACTGCTTCAGATGCAGCTTATTTGTGAGAGACTTTGACATGTAACAACTCTCTAATTTTAACCAAACCTCCATCGGAGACTCAACATCCATGACGTAATATATGATCTCATTTGCTAAATAGAGCCGAATTGTGTCTACTGCTCGCGCTTCGAGCTCTTCCCAATCGGCACCTTTACCATCCCTTGCTCCACCAACAAATCATTTTCTCTTTACTGCCACAATTCGAAATTCCCAGTTCGTCGAACATCATCACATCAAATTTTTCGATCAAAGAACTCGCCATCTAGACTCGACGCTATGATACCAATTGTTGAATTTTATACACAATAATAAAGAAGGAGCGAAGCAGATATATTTTATTCAATATGAATAACAGGGTTACATCATCAATTGATATACTAACCCTATCCCTAACCCATAAAAAACTTTTGGACCTGTACAAGAAAATATCCATGTACAGCCTATTCTTCCAGTAAATCTATGTTCAATTCTATATGAGCCACATACACAACAGAATAGTATGGCGATCAGACCAATTATCCAACCACTCCCTAATTGAATCCATCAATGTGTATGAAACTAGTCTCAACCGAATTGCATCACTTAAAATGCTTAGATATTCAATAGTACCATACATATCAAAAAACCTCGAGATGTGATTTTGAGCTATTATTTGATCTTCCAAAAAATTACAAGGCATTTTGGAACATTTTTTATTATACGTCCTCAAAGGAAAATTAGCTTGTCTGAATGTTGATAAGCTATGCTTGATCGATTCTCAATAATTTGTGGAACCATGTATTCTTCCATATGTTCTTGTTCTCATTTACTACCACATTAGCCAGGTTTGCTGCATTTTCATTTACTACAATAGCATCGGATGTCTCATTATTTTTCGTGTGCTTCTATATGTTCTTTTCGTCTCAACCTATATATTCGTTCGATTTTTGAATCAAATAAAGCAAGATGATCGTAACTCAAATTTTGAATATAAGATTCTAAAAAGAAATAGAGGAAACACTTCAATTTTGACAATCATTATTTGATTTTTTCTACACTCACTTTCAATCACACATTCACACAATAAAATATTTTACACTTAAATCCAAAGTTTTTTTTTCATGTTTTTTAGCAATACATTCCCCTAAAATCACTATTCAAAATATTATTTTTTGAAAATAATATCCACCAAACAAGGGCATAATTAACTAAAATTAAATAAACACCAGTCAATGGCAACAACTTCAAAAACTTGATTGACGAAATCCCATAAGTCCATTGTACAATCTCTTCAAGTATAATTAAATACATCATCACATGTCACATTCCTATATCTCTATGAAAGATGTAAAGATACATTAAAATACAAAAACGCTTATTTAAATTATGCAAGACATAGCAATATGTTTTTATTATCTATCAGACCTTACAACAATTGTTATAACGTGATATATTTCTTATTATTTATCTCGAATACAATAAAGATCACATATCAATTCAATTATTAGTTATGTAATAGAAAACTAAACACAATGACAATCATTCAAGATAAATAAATATTTAAATTCAAAGCCTTCAAATTAATATTAAAATTTCATAAAAAAATGGTTTATCTATGTCCTAGTGACTAGAAGTTTAGTAAAGCGTTACAAAGTCATAAGAAATCATGATTAAATAAGACATCACCCGAATTTGTGTAATATGAAGAAAAAGACTATATTCATCACATTCTCATTTGAATTGTTGTGGTGGATCTATTTGTTTACAAGATTTATAGATCCACCTTCTTAATATAGACGATGGAGATCGATCTAAATCACAAGGTAGAGTAATTCTCCTAGTCTTCTACCAAATATATGACATAATTAGGAACGTACAATAATATTAACTACAAAAATCATACAAGTTCTTACAATATTCTAAATTGTGTGGATGTGGGATGAACAGTGAACGGGACTCACAAGAGAGTGTGATAATTGGGTTGAAGAGAATATCATGTAAAGTTACTCTTTAGAGTGTAAAATTGTATTTAATAGTGATGACACTAAGTGTGAGTCTTTATAGTTGAAGAGTTAAAGATGCTACCGTTAAAATAATGACACATAACCTCATCTTAATAGATGACGCATTATCCTCATAGGCATCAACTATGTTGTTCCATGTTGAGACGATATTAAATGATTCTGAAAAGTGAGCACCTTATGGTCTAGGCTTGACATTTGAAAAGTAAACTAACAAATTCATTGGCATTTAGTGTAAAAATGTCAAATCAATCAATCAAATGGAACGTCTCGTATTGAAAATCTCTTGAATGAAGCGAAACTATAGGATATGCCTTGAGAAACAAAGACTTGTCGCCTCAAAAATAAACTATAGCAGCTCGTGGTACCTAACCAAAGACAAGGAGATTCGGCCTCCACATACCACTTCGGCTTAGGTGAAGACATCACTTCAACTGTTTTATTTGATGGCCTCATTTAGGCCAATCAAGCAAGTGATTTGGACTCTGTTTTTGGTGGTTTCGTGTTGACTACCACGTGGCCAATAATACAAGTCTCGTAGAATAAGGTTGTAACAAATTCTTTACATATTCTCATTTTATAAGACTCACATTCTACAAATGTTTATATATTAATTTCTAATATAAATTAATATTGGATTTCTTAACTTACATTTTTTTACTTTTCTACTTAGTTGCATTGAAGTGTTGCATCATATGACAATTCTACGTTGTTCAGGCATCAAAAATTAAACTTTCTTGGGGCATAAACACAAGTACAAAATATGAATCTACGAAATATACGAGTATAAATAAAATTTCACTAATTAATTTATAAGTAATTATAAACTTTTCCAGACGTTAATAAATGGTTGCATCTTTTACTTGAAAAGGGCGTCTGCAAAGCCTAGAGACTCTAAACTGCCATTGTATCATGTACTGCACATAAATAGCAGGCCTTTTGTGCAAATTCAGTAGCTGTAGTTGACCCAGATCAGTCAAGAAAAATAATTTAGCTTTATGGACGCAATAATTTTGAGTTGATATATTTAAGGAATTTTTAATGTTCAATAATACTAATGTAATTAACAGCACGTTTTACCTAATTTAAATAATAAATAAGGAACCCAGGCCTCAAAAATAAATTATTAAGTGCGAATTAATGGGTAATTTTTCTAATTTTAACTTTCGTTGTTTCAAGTGACAAAACTCCATAATATTTATTCCTACTACCATCAGTAAAAGAAATCCCATGGATACGCAGACATCTCAGAATCTAAAGAGCAAAATCTAGAACAATTTATTTTAAACAGTAATACAGCCCAAAATCACAGAAAAATATAGTAAGTAATCCGATAAGTAGAAAAAGCAAATCAAGAGACAAAAAATTAAGCTAGTTGAATAAATAATCTTCTCAAGTTGAACAACTGAACCTGTAAAAAAGCAATTAGTCACGTAATGAATGCTCTTGGAGCCTCATCAAGGCAAATTACCATGTCAGCATTTTTCCTGCTATCAACCAAACGGCTAAATAGAATACAGATCTCTTCTCAATCAGTTAAATTATTGACTTCAATGTTTTAACTTTTTTTAACAATAGGACGACAACGTGAGTGTAACAATGATGCACATCGGGTTTCGGGATCATGTTCTCTTCAGAAGATACCCTAAAAGGATGCCAATCAAGCCAACAATAACAACATACATGAATGGGATGCCTCCACGGCTCGGGTTACCTTGACGCCTCACGAACTCCTGCATGTGGTAAGAACATATATAGTTGGATCATAATTTAAAGGGAGATCTATTTCTAGAAACATAAACGGTAAAATACTGCCAAAGGCTCACTCTGCATCACACTACCTTTCAAATTTAAGAAGTCGAGATCCCTGCCTTCCCTCCACCCAAATGAAAACCAAGAGACGAAACAATTTTCTTCTGCTGTTTACTTATTCTATATAGGCCCAAAAAAAATGGTATAATATGTGTTACCACTTCAGCTTTAATTTGACAACTATTATGAAAAACCTACTAATCATCTCCCCAAAAAAACCCATCTTGGGGGGATGGAAATGTGATCCTATTAGTACCACAACAAGGTGTGGCAAAGCATTTGAATGATAATCTTATCTCATTCATGTAGTTACACTTGTGCATCTTTTGCCCATATAAATCTCAACTTGTTGATCTAACAAACATGCATGCATTCAGTGTCACACCTGCCTTTCATTTTCTGAGACCTTCACAAACAGTATTTTAAGTGATTAAGGGTACTACTAATGTACAAGGTGTGTAGTAGAAGAGGAGAACTGACAAGTGTGTAATTTTGCGTGGATATGGCTACAGGCATATTTTGTTAATTGACCTCCCATGCAACATTTTACTCGTAGTTCATTCTGAAACCTAGAGTATAATTAAGAAAAATACAGCCCAATTGAGCAAGAATCGAGTCATGGAAATTGATCTTGCTTTATGTTCTTTTACCGCATGAAAATGGAAATTCTCAACAAGGTTTATTGGTATCAGCTGTGAGATTCTCTAGGAGTATGATTACTGGTTAGTCTCTGATGATATGTCAGTCTAGGTGAAATTGATCAATGGTTCATACATTGAGGATTTTCAACAGGGGCTGGATCAGACATTCTAACCATTGGAATTTGATATCTGGGTAAGTTTATAATCAATGCAGTATGAAGCTAAATTTTAAACCAGAATAAATTTTCCAAAGTTTAGCCCCTGTTTGTTTACCATTATTTCAAAACTCTTTTTCTCTCAAACTCATTTTCAACCACACATTCTCACAATAAAATATTTTGTACGTAAACCCAAAACATTTTCCTACTTTCTAGTTTTTAACCACAAATTCTTCAAAAATTCAATATTACAAAACTCATTTTCCTACTATAATGGTAAACAAATAGGGGCTTAATCTAGAAAAGGAAAGATATCAAGGTCCAATTTATTATTTTATGTTTTCTTTTGCCAGAATCAACACATAACACAAGACATTTGCCAATAGAAAGGGCTCACCAGTTCTTGCATAAGCTTGTTATTTAGCCGAATTGCAGTATTTTTCTCCTCACTCAGCTTAGAAATCAGAGCTTTAACCTGCAATTGAAACAAAAGACTAAAGATCATGACAATAACTCATCACTTCTACCAAAACCTCCAACGATCCTTTGAATAAATGAACTCCAGAACTAAAAGAAAATTATACCGAATGGTGAAAATAACCTGCCTTAAAATGAGTATTCATACCCATTAATTGCAGAAAAGTAGTATAATTACTTAGAAGTCTTCAAAGATTAGTAAGATTTGACCCAAGCCAGAAAATGTACATAACTGAGTGAAAATTACCATTATTCTAGATGTTCAAAGGTACAGTTTAAGCCGATCACTTGAAAGTGTAAACAAAGTATTTTCTTGATAATTATTTAGCAGTAATATATAAAAATAGGTCAAACACCACGTGGCGTGACACACAAGTGTCTGATCAGCGTAAATGTTCGATACAAGTCCGGAACTGACACTCATCTGATTCTTCAAAGGATAAGAAGATATCCAAGCGGTTTAAAGAAAAGTTCCAAAGATTATTACACCAGCTATGTGTTTAAGCATAAAATGTTCATAAGATGGATGCAATGTTCATAAGATGGGTGCAGGAATTATGTGGTCAAAATGGATGACTGATACAGAACAAGATGAAAAATGAGAATATAAACCAAGTAGTGGGGATGACAAAGATCAAGCATAAATCAAGTCTAAGTGCATGTTTGGCAAAACTTCAATTATAATATAAGTTTTGGGTCCCAGGAAATGAGTGAATAATAAGCGGGTAGTAGTTGTGGTCATACAAAAAGTATTGATAAAAAAAATATGTTTGATGAGCTCAAATTATAATATAAGCTTTTCCAAACATGCACTAAGAAAACTCAGGTTCACAAAAGTGAGGCAAACTCGGTGGATTAGGTTAAGAGTAGGGGGGAGAGAAAAATTATCATAGCCTGACGTGATTATTAAGGATATGATTACATTAAATCTTCCAATAGAGATAGAAATAGCACATACAAAGTTACAGAAAAATATGTATTCAAGGAAGTTGACCCAATTTGAAATAAGAATTTGTTCGTTATTGTTATTAGGTGCCTTTTGAGGCTATGATCCTTGTTGAGTGACAAACTATCCCACCATTTTTATAACCTTGCTACATGTAATGTAGCATACATAAGTCAAAATTTGTTCTAATCATGATAACAAAAAGGATTTGTTTCCCAAAAAATATTAATATGGTGTTTACTGTTTAGTAGTTATTATTTTGTACTGAAAAGAAGATCCCTGCAAAATCTTCTTGTAAAATCCCAATTTCATACTACCATATAGTTGTTAAATTTAAATTTAGGACTTAGTGTTCTATTATTAAAGTCTAATGACCTTATTGGTTATTGGTTATTGGCCTAGTCTAAAGACCTTATTGATTACTAGTCAATAGTTTGAGAACCTAATTGGAGAGTTATCTTGGAAACTAAATGAAATCATGCATAAAATATATGCAAACATGCCAATTAGTCATGATTTAAGATTTATTTGACCACATGCACTATTCACACCACATTTCAAGCAAATGTAATTGATTTGACCACATAAATTACCTTGCTACATGTAATGTAGCATGCATAAGTCAAAATTTGTTCTAATCATGATAACAAAAAGGATTTGTTTCCCAAAAAATATTAATATGGTGTTTACTGTTTAGCAGTTATTATTTTGTACTGAAAAGAAGATCCCTGCAAAATCTTGTTGTAAAATCCCAATTTCTTACTACCATATAGTTGTTAAATTTAAATTTAGGACTTAGTGCTCTATTATTAAAGTCTAATGACCTTATTGGTTATTGGCCTAGTCTAAAGACCTTATTGATTACTAGTCAATAGTTTGAGAACCTAATTGGAGAGTTATCTTGGAAACTAAATGAAATCATGCATAAAATATATGCAATCATGCCAATTAGTCATGATTTAAGATTTATTTGACCACATGCACTATTCACACCACATTTCAAGTAAATGTAATTGATTTGACCACATAAATAAAGACATGCATNTGGCACACTTTCAAAAAACGTTGAGTACATCATGTAAATGTATCATAAATCTTTACTAAATGTGACATTGGATCTATACATTTTTAAAAGAATTGATTAGACCACTTTCAAGATAATACACCATTTATGCATTGACTACGCCTATCATCTAGCCATTTCCTTTCACTTTCTATATATAGTCCAAGAATTTACACTACAGACTACCCTCATCAACTATTTACACTCTCCCTCTTTACCTCTCTGACTTTCTCTCTCCGCCTTTACTCTTTTTCATCATTTTCATATTAAATATAGTCATACACGTACACAATCACGCGTGAATACTCAACTCCACACAGAGCTGAAGGATCTCTCTCCAACAATCACTTCTATTATTTTGATTTGTCTAGTTAGAAAAAAGTGTGTTATTACGTTATTACGTGAGTAATCCCTTATATGTTATTTCATAGCTATGTTAAATTATGGTCCGTATTATGTATGAGATTGTATGGGCGGATTAGAGTATAGTAGCGCTCCGCATAGAAACTTGGTACCATCTAAAGTCCAATTTTCGTGACTCCCTGTGCAAATATGAAAGTTTCCATGAAATGCATGTACATGAACAAAAAAATTACTCAGGCACACTTATTGAGATTTTATATCACATTATATTCTTTTTTCCCTTTTCAGAAAATTAATCGTTCGAAGTAGTCAATGCAGAGATGAATGCCGTCGTGGGATATTTAAAATAATTTTCACGAAGTTATGTCGAATTTTAGTTAATTTATGTTGAAGTCATTTTAAGCTTTCCTTATATCAAACGTATTTTCTTTAAAATACGCTTATTATGAATAACGTTGATTCATAATTATTCTTTTAAAAATCCTATTTATTCATTTCAATTCTTTTATTTAAGTTTAATTTAAATTTTAGTATTACTCGAATCGTTAATAATTTGTGTTGTCACACTTGTTACTTATGCCAAATATTAATTATTAGAGGGCATGAGGTACTGCAATAGTTTTAGTTGTTGTCCTGAGCACATCGTCTAAACTGCTTCTTCAAAAACAAAGCAAATTTAGTCCCTATTCTAGTAGATATAAATAATGAAGACTTTTTATGAAAAAAAACTAATATATACCATGTTACTAATTCATCCACAATTTCACCGATCTAAGGGTCTAAGTTCTAACTAAGTTAGATCCTAAAAATCAATAAACTCAATAGTTACATTTTTTTCACAAGACCCAGTAACATGTGCATAACTTTTTATAAACTACAAACTATTAACTATAACCAGATAATCTTAATTTTTCTCTCATTCATTTTGTCTCCTCAATCAACAATTAAATGTAAAGGGCATAAATCCAACTAGAAAAAAAAAAAAAAATCGTTTTTTGGCAGGTTTATATGAAGTTGGCCATTTTTCAGGCACATGCAAAGCATGACTACTGATTTGTCCCAAAAAAAACATGCGGTTCTTTGGTAACTTAATTACAGACTTAATTTACCGTGTTCCTTGCCAAAAATTAGTCATATTCATTTACAATAACAAGCAGAACAATGTTTTTTGTTTGTTTGCACATGCAAACACCAGCATATGTAGCACGAGTACAAAGCAACCTTTATCCAATTAATATGTTCAGCTAAAGAGAATCCTAGTAAGAAAAATTATATATTTTCACATCAAAACATTTCAAAACCTTGACAGCATGTCCTGTGTAAAAATTCTCATTCCCTAACTACCAGGCCGAAACCATGAAACAACTGTTAACATAGATCAATCTGCACATTTTAATTTCCAGAGTTCATACTTGAAATGACTAGTGGGTATTCATAAACTACCTATTATAGGATGAAAACAGTATGAAAAGACAAGAACACCTAAACAAATTAACCTTGTATATACACAAGACTTTTTACTGTCATAAAGAGCATGGAGTATGTTAGATAAATAAGTGCATGACACCTAAAGAAAACTGTTGTAAATTGGCAATCACAAAGAAGCAAACTTATGTCAAGGCAAGGAAATCCAGACACAAGAACCACAAGTAAAGATCCAGAAGATAAAGCACAATGTCAATCATAGAAATACTAAAAATGTAGGATATAACCTCTGGCGTGTTCTCCAGTGAGTCAACATATGCTCTTGACATCTGAAAAATCATTAAAATAAATTAGAACTTTTATAATCCCTTTATGTAAAATTCGTTACGAACTCGAAAAGAATATATCTTTCGCATCAAAACATGCGGACATCCAAAAAACTCACGCTGTTATAGTCTGGAATCTGATTTACAGTCCCATTGTCCGACAATGAAGCCCTTGGTGAGGAGCTTTCCTCTGAGCCCTCACGCACAGGTGAAGGGGGTTGCGGGGGTGGAACATAGGAAACTCTCAATTTGCATTCTTCAACACGGTTCCCCGACTCCTTGTTAAACTAAAAACCAGAAAACACGTGTACAGCTTACTTTTCAGACCGAATCTTTATAACCCCAGTTAATTAATTGCAGAATAAACACAGAAGCATCGCAATAAATTGTACCATATCAGGTTTGATATTCTCTGTGGTTACTCCTGGGCTAACAACTACACTCTGGAGGAGGAATTTATCCTTGCATTGCAAATCGGGTGGAGCCTCCTTTTGTGCTTGCATTGTAACTGGACTTTAAAAAACTAGACATTCACTCACCAATTCAACACAAACAAATCCACATGCCAAAATTCACGTCTTTTTCGTTTAAAACTTCTGATCAATTATAATTCCACACACGTGATATTTAAGAGAACTCACACGCAATCTTTAACTGGGAAAAAATTTAGTCATAAATGGGGAGAGAGTCAGAGAGAGACCTGTGACATCACAAGTAGAATGAGGCAATACAGCTCCTGTATTTGGCCTCACGCAATACTTCTTTGGATTCGTTGTCTTGACCTAAAAAATAGAAAAATTAATTTAAATAAAGAATTATCACACGAATAGATATATAATTTGAATGACGAAAATCGATACCTTGAAGGCAACGGAATTATCTGATTTGTTGGTTAATTGCAAGGAACATGAGATCTGCTTTTTCAATTCGACTTTTCCAAATACCAAAAAAAGAATTTCAGAACAGCAAAACCATATATCAAATCAAACAAAATTAAATTATTATCCTCAAAAGACATTCTTTTATATGTATGTGGTTGCGTGTTAAAATGTCAAGAGAGACAGATAGAGAAAACAGTTACATGGGAACTGAAGTTCGAGAGGTTCGATTTGGAGGAGCTCGCTGTTACTCATGTCTATGTTGATCGCGAAATTATTCGCCGGAGAATTATTTGAAAGGCTGTTTACGTTGCCGTTGCCGTTGCCGTTGCCTGTGCGGAGAGAATGTCCAGCACGATTCTGTAAAGGTAGGAGAGAGATCTGGGTTCCGTAAATGTGTATGTTCTTAGACGGAGGAAACAATACTAGGAAAATGGACACTTGGAAAGTGTCTCCGTCACATGATCTTTGTACTATTTTCGCGTTTTGGGTTATGCGATTTTCGCTGTTTGCGTCCAGTTCCGTATCCGTGTGAGTTGTGACGTTTTAAAGTAGACAATTCTTTTATCACTTTCCTTTCTATTTTTGGTCTTGGTTCCGATTTCCTTGTGATTGTGCTTGCCGTTTGGTACACCAAATTGATTAAAAAATAAGATTAGATAGGATGTAGTCTTCTTTAGTGGCCATTATTCGGCAAAAACAATATTTTGAATAATAATTTTTAGGAGAATATATGAATTTTCAAGTTTACGTACAAAATTTTTTATTGTGTGAATGTGTTATTAAAAATAAATGTATAGAAAAAAGAATTTTCAAATAATTATGGTCAAACAGAGGCATAATTGGGGCAAAAAAAAAGGAAAAGAAAATCAATGTATTAAATTAGAGTCGTATTCACCGTTAAAACACAAAAACCAAATAAACAATAGAATTACCTCTTACTTCGTTTCTATCATGCACGACTTTAGTATACTATTGGATATTATTCGAAAAATAAATATCATTATCAAAAATTGACATTAAACATAAGATATTTTCTTGATTCAATAGAAGCTCAAAGAGATTAATAAAGTTTCTCTAAAGAAATAAGCCCTTGTTTGATAATCATTATTTTCAAACTTTTTTCTACATACTTATTTTCAATTACACTTTTATATAATAAAATATTCTATACATAAATTCAAAATTTATCCTTATATTTTAACCACGTTTTCTCCTAAAAATCACTGCCCAAAATCTAAGCCAATGCACTTTGTTGTTATCATTGCAATTTGTAATCAAAGATCATTTCACCAAGCTTTTCCCTCTTTGACTAAATCATTTAAAACAGTACAAAAAGAGCAAAAATATTGTTACCTTTTTCATCTTCAACTCTGATCTTCTCATGTCTCGAGGCTAAAGTAGCTAATTCCTCTATTATTGGATTAAATTAGCAATCATTTGTCATTTTTCACTTATGTTTTTAACCAACTTTTAAGAGATGCATAATGAGTTTCTCAACCACCACAAATTCAAACATTCTCACTCTCAAGTAACTTAAATTCCTTTACATCATATCCAACTTAGCAGATACGTCGCTTAATTGGGGGGCCACACGAGCTGATTAAGCATTAAAAACGTGTATGTAACTCCACCAAGGCTAACCACTCTGCCACAAGCGAATTTGCCAAGCCGATGGTCAATACTAGCCATGGCGTACATTAAACAATCTCGACCTCTTATTAGTAAGTAATCCAAAAGTCGAAAACTTCCTAAACTCTAATTGGTACTAAAAGGTGTGTCCAGATTTTCAAAGATGTGATGGGCTACAGTAATGAGTAAGGCTTTGAAAGCTAGTGCAGAAGCATGGCCAAGTGTCACACACTTATCCCCCATTCGGCACGGCAAGCACGCTTACAGTTAGGCGTGAGACCTATTTTACCAAAAAGTGCACTAATGATATGAGCATATACAGGTATTCTCCCTAACATCCTACTCATAACGTGCGTGTATGACAGTTGTTCGAGCTTTCGGGCCTAAGAATGAAGGGAAGGCGGCCTTGAGGCATAGTATCTCAGGAGCCAAATCTGCGGTCCGTGAAAATTGGTATCAGAGTGGGTCCGCTCAAGCATATGGTACTGTTATGGGATAATGTCGTGTGTTCTTGAGGAGAAAAGATTTTGAGCCACGGATCGTGTCGGCAAGTGGCGGAACATGATGAAGGAAGCTGTGGGGAAGACGGATGAAAAAGGGGCAACAATGCGCAATTGACTAGGTGCCTTTAAAGGAGTTTTCGAGGAGCACACATTGCAGGGCACGATGATAAAGATTGTAGAGATGGTGCCGTTATTATTCTTGCAATGAGACGAATGCGTGTTGATACGAAACTCACTTCTCGCTACGAGGATGTAAGCGAATTCGAATGGGGGTGCACGTCATGCCATAAGAATGCTTATCCCCCATTCGGCACGACAAGCACGCTTACAGCTAGGCGTGAGGCCTATTTTACCAAAGAGTGCACTAATGATATGATCATATACGGGTATTCTCCCTAACATCCTACTCATAGCGTGCGTGTATGCCAGTTGTTCGAACTTGCCGACGTAAGAATGAGGGGAAAGCGGCCTTGAGACGTAGTACATCGAGAGCAAAACATGCGGTCCGTGAAACCAAGGCAAGGCAAGGATTTACAGGCATGTGATGAGCGTAGCATTTGAAAGTAATTTAGGTAACTTCTCAACTGTGGCTCCTAAAGTTATATATGATAATGTAAATACTTCATTTATTGTAAGGCATACACTCGGCTATATTGCCGATCATGGTAAGACTAGAGGCGTCACATATTTTCTTGGTTCTCTTTAATCATTATGTTCTGTTTTTTCCATCACGAGTAGAATCTTATAATGAATGTGACAAACACCACCTAACCAGAAATTTTGGGGCACAAAAATGAAGAGCAAATAAAATAAAGCATGTTAGTGAGGAGGGGGACGGGGATAGGAAGAAAATCAAGAATGAAAATTGCAATTTCTCGTTCTATCATTTCTCTAAACATATCCATGTCAACATGAACACTAATAACAAATACAATGATGAGCACTCAATATAAGATAACTATTGTGCTTGTCTTATCATATTTACTTTGACATATCATACATATTTTTTAATCATACTAAACCCTTCTAAATTTCAACGGTGTACTTACAGATTTAGCACATAAGGCCAGTAGCTGATTCATCAGCAAGAATCAATCAAGATCAACAGAAGGAGATGGCTCTTGATTATAAGTACGAGCAGTAAAACCACTGTACCAAACGACCTCATGCGCAGCATTCCAAGTACAAGTACCCAACAACATGCCAGGCCCTTAATAGTAAGCACTGTCCATAACGGCGCATCAAGCTCAACACCAAGCTTTAGCCTTCTCGTTAGTTGCAACAGACGGTATGCTTAGGGACGGATCCAGGACTGTATTTCTAGTCGGGCTAATACGTAAAAAAAATAAAATTACGCAAGAAATTTTTTTTTTACATAAAAATATTTTTTTCTACTAAAAAATTTTCAATGGGCTGGGAGCTGGACCGCCCGCCAGATCCATCTCTGGCTTCATAAACAACTTGAGTTGCTAACCATACTAATGACTGGTGGTGCCATGTTACCATCTCAGTATCAGTACTATCGAAGCAAAAGATAAGGACCTAATAGAATTGCTAATGAAATGAAAGGTAACTGAGGCTGAAGAAAAGCCTTTTCAGAACCCAAGAGCATTGTCAAAGGAATAATACATCCAGGTATACTTGCAACCATGTTACAAAACTGATAACTGGAAAGAAGCTTGCTGCTACACCCTAGAGTTCAGTTTTTTTTGGACGAACACAAGAATCAGTTATGAAGAGAAAGAGATATACCAAAATAAAAAATGTAGTCAAGTCCAACTAGAGAAAGAAGGCTGGCTATACTTGGACCTATGAAAAATTGATGAAAGTGGCAACCACAAGGTGGGCACCATGCATGTGGCTAAGACTGGCAGATTGCTCCTGTTGTACCCCATATTGCCACTTTGTTCCATTTTTGCTGACCGCAAACTTGAACGATTTCCATCTTTAGATCATATTTCACACACATTATCAACCCTAGTTAGAAATTAATCAATTCTTTTTCCCACACTTGCAGAAGAAAATCATGGAAATCACAAATATCGAGTAGCTAAAGAATTAAAAAATCGCAGATGATTAATTAAACTTCCAAATTACCAATGTCATGATCAATTCTTGAAAAAAAATCTATCAAAAGAAATTAACAGAAAGGGAACTTTTTAAACATAGCTAAAGACGCTCTGCTATTATTGTTTCGCGTGGAAATCGCTAACAATTAAAAGATGGTTCAGACGATTGTGTAAGGAACGACAATCTCTTGAGACAAAGTCCCAGCGAGGGGTATTTTATTTATGAAGAGTACAACTTACAAAAAGTGAAATGCCTCCAAGGGATACAAGCATACTGAATATGCAAAGTAATTGAAAAGTTTTGAAGAAAAAGTAAAGGAAATAAAATTACATAATTCTCTATTGAGAATTGATTTGACCGGGGGCTTTCTTCTATGCTCTCATTTCTCTTTTATACTCTTTCGACAATTTTGTCCTTGTAAAATTGTTCGAGAACTGTTTGTCGCCCTGTAACTACTCACGTTCTCCATCATAGATGACTTGTTAAGAAGCTACCGCTTTTAACTGCTGTCATTACTCCCATTATTTAACCACTTGCAACCAAGATTCTCGGATAGTGGAAAGTGATATGATTCCCCGTTAACTATCTTGATAACCGCAACGACAAAATGCTATATTCGCCCAGGTCTTGGACGTTTCGTGAGTTTGAGCGATAATGGTTCGTTCAGGTCTTAGGTGTTTCGTAGGTTTGGGCGATGATGGGCCTCCACAACATCACTCCACTTTGGGTCTTTTACATAGTTTTATTTGGACCCAACTTTCGGACTTCCTAACTGGGCTTCATTCTCTGGGCCATTTAACTTGGCCTTATTTTTGTATGTCAACAGTTACCCCACAATATGGCAAAATTAATATCAATTATTAATTTTATGCCATATTCAACCTTCGTAACTTCCCGCGACGCTTGAAATCCAAAAAGGGATAGATAGACTTCATCATTATTTACCATTTTTCAAAAGGCTTAATATCACACAACTCCTATAAACCAAAGAATGCCCACTTTATCGCATCATTACCCCCACATTCTACGTTGTCGCGCTTATAAAAATCACTGTTCATCTTCCCGCTTTTCCACTGCAAACACCTCCAGAGACCCTTTGAAAAAACCATAACTAGTAGTAATGACAACCTCAAAGAGCTTTTCGGACAACTTCCTCAGTTTCGAAGACTTCTTTCAACTTCTCACTAGGCCGTATATAAATTCAATTTCCCTTTCGCCGTTTCGTCCTGATTCCAGCCATAAGCGCCCAGCTCCAGCTCTATCAATTTTACATGATGACGATGATGATGTTCCACCCGTCATCCGGAGAAAGGTATTCGAGTTTCTTTATTCATAGAAAATCCTTCATAGGAAGTGCTTCATATGTTATGTTCTTTACCTGAATTTTTAGAAAAGCTCAACTTCCGATTTGGGACTCCACCCTCGTCGTTCCTGTTCCATCGCCTCCTGCCAAAGTTTTTTCTTCCAAGCCATCTGATAAAGGGGCTTTACCTTTCCAGAGAGTTGACCCCCCAAGTGTTGATCTGGATAGTAAGACATATTTTAAGATTTTTCCTTTGTTTGTGTTGTTGGCCTTTAACTCATTACCTTTTAATTCTTGTAGAGGTGCCACAGATCTGCCCATTGTGGGAAGGCCTGTCCTTTTAGATAAAGGGAAGTCTTCACAGGCGGCCCAACCAACCAGTGACGTGCCCCAAGTTGCTTTATGTTTCACCTTTTCTTGTAGGACGATTTTGTCTTACTTTTTTTGTTCTTTCAATTTTGTGAAGCAGCCCTAGTTAGCTTAAGACGTAACGGCATCTGATTTTATTAATGGGAATTTCATTCACTTTACGCAATGGCTTTTACATAGTTCTAGAACAGCATAATCGACGTTTTCTTTAATCATCAATAATTCCTAAAAATTTAATTGATAGCCTTGTGTTATATTCACGCGTACTTCCCCTCGTGGGCCCTTCACATAGAGTAAACTTTTGGCTTTCTGACTTTTCTTTCCAAGACTTGGCTCTTCAATTTTGGTTACTATGCACGCGTATGGTCATTCACATTCCAATTATTACGCACGCTTGTGGCAATTATCATTCCGTCTTTTTATCTTTCAATCCCTATAAAGTTGTGTATTTGTTACATATTCGTCACCTTCATCCTCATTCCTCACAGAAACAACTTCTTGTCATTATTTAGCATTCGAATGAAGGATTTTCTTTATCCAAATGATCAAGCTTCTCCCAATTTCGCCATCTGTCTCAGTATTTTCTATTAGTATGGGAGGTGTAGGAAATGTTTCTTCAATGAAGGTCTTCTCAATTCCCTTTCCATTTATGAACTCCAGAGGGAGTTCTTGATGCAAAACAATTGCTTGTTGAGAGTGCTTCTCGGCCATTTGCTACCATTGCAGCGATGCATTTAGGAAGGTGATGAAGGTCAGTTTACCCTTTTCTTGTACTAGTTGATAGAAGAACAATGATAGTCTGCTTTCAACTGCGGCTTATAAAGCATTTGTATCTCATTTTTTT
>CAIGRK010047479.1:0-15730 GCA_903798315.1 Fraxinus greggii | reverse complement strand
AAAAAAAAAAAAAAAAATGAGCTGTGGATTTTGATTCTTGGGGAGAAGAAGAGTAGGAAAGTGTGATTGGGAAATCAAGGCACAAGTTTTAAAGATCGATTCTTTTATCCTTTTCCATCACTATAGGATGATTTAGCCGGGTGGCTGATCGTATGGGAATATATTACTTTCCATTTTATATGTGAATTGTAGGTTTGGGATTTTTAGTGAGCTAGGGATGCTAAGATGTTAATGATGAGAAAGTACCATCTTTTAAGCACGGCCTGGAACTAATGATGTTATTGGAGCTTGGATCACACTCTTTTGGAATTTGTTTTTGCAATGAGGAAACTGGTCTATCATATGTCTATCATATAAGTATGCTGTGGTAGATGAATTCTTCATCTGAATTCTAAAAGTCTCATGTAGTTAACTATTTCTTGCCTGCTTCTCGTAATATCTGTATTTCTTTGGAAGTGATCCCAGCCTTTCTGTTATTAGGCTGTTGAAATTTGCCAGTGTAAGAAAATTAAGCCACCATTTTCTTAAATTTCAAGAAGGCTATTAGCCAGTCCATGTATTATATCATCTTTATGTTTAGGTTGCCTAATAATTGCTTATACGGCAATCTAACAGCTGTAGTTAACCAGTAGTTATCCTGTTATTTATTGTAAGGCATGCATAAATCAACTTAAGTTTTGCTGGTGCAGGAAATAACTGAAATGGGTTCTATTGAGCATAGCATTCAAGTTTTCAATTGGATGAAGAATCAGAAAAATTATTGTGCAGGAAATGATATTTACAATACGATGATCAGAATGCATGCTAGACATAATCGTATTGATCAGGCACGTGGCTTGTTTTTTGAGATGCAAAAGTGGAGGTATGGCTGTTTCATTAAATGTGTTGATCATCGCATTTTTTCATATAATGCTTCTTTCATGATTTTTCACTCACCCTTTGATTTTCCTTTTTTGGATAATTAAAGTTGCAGTTCCCTTAATCAAATAATATAAGATGGTAAATGTTATGTTGGTCCTTTGTCCCCTAATGTGTGACATCTAGTTCTTTAAAATCCAGCGAATTGAGTTATTTATAAGATTATGTACACGAGGTTGTGGGCTTCATAGTTTTTTTAGCTGGCCGATCCACCTGGTTTATTGTATGTTACATCTGTAGATATGTTTTGCTTTCTTTTCTTCATCTGTTCAAATGAAGAAGAGCATATATTGGCATCTTCATTAAACATAACATAGCACCAAAGATGGCAATACTTTTTTGTAATTGAGTTAGAGAAACTCTTTCCAAGAGATTGCTTCTCTCCATTCTGATGGCCGGGCCAGCTTTCCTTTCCCTTCATGTCATTTTATTAGTTTATTATTTTTGCCAGGTGCAAGCCCGATGTTGAAACCTACAATGCTCTCATCAACGCACATGGACGAGCTGGTCAATGGCGTTGGGCAATGAATATCATGGAAGACATGCTCCAAGCAGCTGTGTGTATTTACATTTTTCCTTCCTAATCAATCTTTGTGGGTCTGATGTGAGCTTCCTTCTTTTAAGTACTTATAATGTTCAATTTTTTTCTTAAAAAAATTGTTGGTATCTATTTGTTATAATTTTGAGTACTTCTGACTTAAAGTTGAACCAGCCTAACTTTTGACAACGTCACACTTTCGAACACCTTTTAACCAGGATCTGAAAACCATTAGGATCTGTTTATTCCTAAACCACACCATGCCTTGGGGGTCTAATCTAGTAAAAACAAATATGTATATTGATGTTTAACAGTTCATCAAATCCACTTTGATTGTTTCTCGTCAGCTGTACCAATTGCATCACGAGATGTCATGGAGCTTTGAAAGAGGGACAATGATTTCCCATAATCATTTCCATTGATTTGATTGCTCAATTATTAGGTTGTTTTGTATTTGATACAAGTGAATTCTTATTGATTCATCACATAAGGAGCTGGACGTACGATACTTGTAGAGAAAATCTACTGCTTGGAACTTAATGATTAATCAATGGAGATAGGAAATGAAGTGCAGATATAAAAAACTATGATGTCCGGTTCTTGGGAGATGGATCAAGTTTAGTTGTGAGAATTTCTCTTTTTCACTGGTTGCATAAGCATTGATATTTCCATTATTCAAGTATTGATTGTTCAAAAACTAAAAGAGATTTATCTGACATTTGTATCCAATTGCAGATTCCACCAAGTAGGTCAACATATAATAACTTGATCAATGCATGTGGATCAAGTGGAAATTGGAGAGAGGCTCTTAAAGTTTGTAAAAAAATGACAGACAATGGCGTTGGGCCTGATTTAGTGACTCACAACATCGTGCTATCTGCTTACAAAACTGGCGCCCAGTATTCAAAAGCACTGTCTTATTTTGAGCTAATGAAGAGTACAAATGTCCGTCCAGACACTACCACCCTAAATATTGTCATCCATTGTTTGGTAAAGCTTGGGAAATATGAGGAAGCTGTTGAAACTTTTAATTCAATGAGAGAAAAAAGAGCGGGATGTAGCCCTGATATTGTGACATATACTAGCATCATGCATATGTATTCTGTTTGTGGGCAGATTGAAAACTGCCAAGCTGTTTTTAACACATTGGTTGCCGAGGGTTTGAAACCTAACATTGTCTCTTACAATGCCTTACTCGGAGCCTTTGCTTCGCTTGGGATGAGTAAACAGGCATCATCAATTTTTGAACAAATGAAACATAGTGGAATACGTCCAGATGTTGTATCTTATACATCTTTACTTAATGCCTACGGAAGATCACAGCAACCGGCCAAAGCCCGCGAAATATTTGATTTGATGAACAGAAACAATTGCAAACCAAATTTGGTGAGTTACAATGCGCTGATCGATGCATATGGATCAAATGGTTTTCTAGCTGAAGCTGTAGAATTGCTGCGAGAAATGGAGCAAAACGGTGTACGAGCGAATGTTGTCTCAATTAGTACCCTGCTGGCTGCATGTGGCCGATGCTGTCATATGGTGAAAATTGACTCCATACTTAAAGCTGCTAAGATGCGAGGCATCAAATTAAATACGATTGCGTACAATTCTGCAATTGGAAGTTATATGAATATTGGTGAATATGAGAAAGCTTTAACGTTATATAGGTGTATGAGGGACAAGAAAGTTAAACCCGATTCTGTTACTTTTAATGTGTTAATAAGTGGTAGTTGTAAGATGTCAAAGTACAACGAGGCACTTGAATTTCTTGTTGAGATGATGGATCTGAAGATTCCTTTGTCAAAGGAGGTATATTCTTCAGCAATCTGTGCCTACAGCAAACAGGCAAGTAGTTTAGTCCGCCTTTATGAATGCTGCGACATCTTGATTAAATCCTAAACCTCTGTTTCTGTCATCCTGATTCCAGGGTCAAGTAGTTGAAGCAGAATCTACGTTCAACATGATGAAAATGGCTGGTTTTCATCCTGATGTTGTTGCATATACGACAATGTTACATGCATATAATATTAGTGGTGAATTCATATCTTGAACATTAACTTTGAAACCCTAGTGCAAGGAAATATCCGGAGCTCGCTGAAAGGAACCTTTTTTTGCAGAGAACTGGGAGAAAGCTTTTGCAGTATTTCAAGAAATGGAACTGAACAATGTCCAGCCAGATTCAGTTGCTTGTTCTGCTCTTATGAGAGCTTTCAACAAAGGATCCCAACCTGGCAAAGTCTTGCTTGTTGCACAATTCATGAGAGACAAGAAGATTCCATTTACTGATTCTATTTTCTTTGAATTGGTTTCAGCCTGCAGCATGTAAGTTGGGCATGTTTAAATTTTGCCTATGTAGAATGAAGATTAAGCTATTACTGTGGCCCGTCTTTCTGGACCTGACATTTCTTTTTCTTTTTGGTTAGAGATTATTATTTTTTGATTAATTTGGTAATCACGGTTTTGTTAATGGTTATTTTTCCAATGCTGCCACATCATTACTTTGCTGAGAAACCTAAAAGTTATGTTTTTGAAGATTGCGAGATTGGAAGATGACAGCTGATATTATTGAATTGATGGACACCTCACTTCTCACCGTATCTGTGGGAACTCTGAACCACCTTCTACATTCTGTCGGAAAAGCTGGGAAGATCGAAACCATGATGAAGGTAATTAAAGCGTTTCCTGTTCTTTTCCCTGTTGAAATTCATCACAATATATGCCTCGTATGTTGATATCTGACAGTTTTCTTACATTCTGTGTATATTATCTTTTAGATTTTAATAATATATCCTAAATGGAATTAGATTCAAGATGGCAAGTGACAACTTTCTCCTTTCCATCAATTGTACAGTTGTTTCTAAAGATAGTAGCATCAGGTGCAGACATTAACTCAACTACCTACTCAGTTTTAATGAAGAATCTTTTAGCTGCTGGGAACTGGAGGAAATACATCGAGGTAAACTGGTCAAATTTCTTCTGAATACATCTTTTGGGTTTCAATTGGTTTTTAACTTTTTGACATTGCTCATCTCTGAAATCATGATACATGTGTGCGGTTGAATATGAAATGATCTAATAAGGAAGTTTTATATTCCATTATCCAACTCTTCATGAAGCTCTATGACAAAGATTAGCCCTCTCAAGAGCATGTTTGTCTAAGCTTTAAAAAGAAAAAAGAAAAAAAAAATTATCACAGGCATTTTAGGACAACCTGCATTTTAGGACAACCTACTTTTTCGAAAGTTTTTCTCTAGCATAACTGTCAAAATAAGTAACCTACTAGTTTCAAACCTTCACTAATAAAATAAATTATTTATTTTAAAACTTACTTATAAGTAAACCTTGCCAAATTTGCTCTTAGTGCAAGGAATGATTGAACCAAATGTTGTCGTAGGTGATGCAATGGATGGAGGAGGCAGGTGTTCGACCGTCAACTCAAATGTACCAGAATATCCTTTCGTTTGCTCAAATACGTAGTGGAACTGAACATGGTGCTGTCATAAAAGAACGAATAGGTAAAATTCTGTATCACTTTTTGTGTACGTTATCTTGTGGAAATGTCGTAGAATGGTTCAGTTGTTCTTGTAATGTGGACACACTTTATTCCTGACTATTTTGGAATCCTTTGCGTATTATTTAGTGCTTACAGGTTATTATATTATAGAGAAACTAGAAAGTTAAAATCTTTTATGGAAAAGCACATATTTTTTCTGACTAGTGAAGTGTTTACGCGGCAAATAGGATCATCCCACAATTTTGATGTCGACTTATTATTTGTGCATTTCAATCCTCGTTGAATTCATGCTATAGCTATCCATCAGTTGTACATAATCATTAATGTCGATTTCCCGATCAGATACCAGTTTTCTTGAGTGTTTATACTCTTTTATGTAGAATATATCATGCTGTAATCTCTCGGCTTTCTTTTAACTTGACAGCATATTTGAAAAAGAAATTCGATTATCCAACATGATGACACAACAGGAAGAGATTCATATTCCAGGAAGGTGAAATTTTTTTCTTCATAATTTGATTATATGGCAAGCTGATATGATGATACGACAGGTAAAAGCGTTTATTTGTCTCAAAAATCCATATGGCTGTCGAGACAAGCATGGGATTGTGAGCTAGATCTCTGTTTCTTGCCCCTGGAAATGAAGCTGGATCTGAGTGTTTATCCTTTTCGAAGTATAAGTGCACTGATTTTGTGTCTAATTTTTCAGTTTCATGGTTCAATTCTTGTATACGAGAATGCAAGGCTGTGTATATGAAAAGTAACTATAAGCTTAAAATTAATGCATGCCATAAGATAAAAATGTGTAACAACATTACCAAAGTATTTATAGTAACCAAAAAATAAAATGTTCGAAAAAAAACTTTGATTTCTTTTCGAAAAATTAAATCAGAGGTACATTATGAGTTTATATTTCTTTAAAAATTTGAAAATATAACAATAATTAACAGTTGATTATAACAATAAATACGAAAGAAATCCTGCCAAATAGGTTATTTAATTTTGTACTCAGTTGCATAAAACTGATATATAATTTTAGTCTACTTCATTTCAACTCTCGTGGGAAACTCACTTAGGTTACAACTCTAAGATTTTGAAAATGTAATACATAGGATCCTTGACCTATGGAAAATGTAGCAAGTTACGTAACAATGTTTTGGATTATATGACGGTTTAGCCCCTTTCTCTAATTAAATTTTTTTTTTGTTTAAAAATGAAACTTTACCCTTATATTTAATAATAATGCTATCTAACATCAATTTAAGTGATCGCACTTGATAGATTTAATTAAATGAATTATTTGACATTTTATTTAAATGAATCTATTATTTAATATCACGTCGTCGTCACTTAAATTGGTGATTGAAACTAATGATACTGAACAATATTACTTTATATTTAATTATAATAAAAATAAAAAATAATATTAAACAATTATACTCGCCCAGACTCCCATGGTCAACCTGTCAGTGGATTTTGCTTTTTTTATTCTTATGTCTGGCTTTTTTCACGTTTAGTGAAATATTTTTGAAAGATAATTCGGTAGTATAGTGATGATGCCTACTCGTGCCAACATCAAAATCGCATTGGATCAAATGGTAGATATGCTGTACTGATAATGCCATGTTCTTCTTCTTTACGGGATATGAAAAATTCCTTGTGACCAAGAGCATATAACTAGTAAGCTTTGTAGATTGATTACCTTATCGATTCAAGTTGCCATGGCAATATTTTTTGGAATATACTTTATCAAACTTGACCTATGATGAAGAAGTGAAAGTTTTTATGACTTTGTCATTTTTACACTAAATTTATACACTCTGGCTGACATTTGCATTGTTGTCAACGATGATCAGATGAAAAAATTGTTTAAAATTTAAACTGTCTAATTGGTTAGTACCACGAGGCAAAGTGTACGCCAAAGTGTAAATGTAACAACGTTGGAAAGTTAATTTCTAGAATCAAAAGAATATATGGATTGTTAAGAAAACTATAGAAAGAATTTGAACCATTACAAAGTTGTGCTATTTTGTGTCAATTTTTGATAGACTTCGCCCGTTTGACCCTATTATCTAAAATTTACATTTTAAAAAATATTTTCAACCACGCATTTTATGAGATTTCAACTTTTCAATCACATATTCAGTAACTTTTGTCAAAATTTATAAAATCTAATTGACTAAATCAAATAAGCACTTAATATATTAGGAAAGCGTGAACAAAATTTGAGTAGTTAATGAACTTTAAACGAGATTGAACTACTGCTCTTTATAATATATATAGATCAATCGAGATGGAACCCGTACGCAACACAAAAACTTAGTCCATAAATTATTGGTCTCAATTTGTATTTTCCAAATAACTAGGATGCATCGTTCTCAATTTGTCTTTATCAAAATGTTGGTTGGTTTTTATTAGTAATCAACCGATATTTATAGTTAAATATTGGTGAAATTAAGAGGCCTTTAAATAATTAAAACTGGGCTGAAGTCAGAAAAAAGTGCAAGTTTCAAATAAATTATTGCTAATTAACCTAACTTAATTGTTAAAACTTGAGTGTCAAGTGTCAACCTCCAATTTGTCAGTTTTGTTGATAAAAGTTTGTCCTTTTTTCAGACTTCATATTAAAAATTATGAATCATGTTCTTCTTTTAGGTTTCTTAATAATATGCTGTGGTCTTCCCTATAGCAATTAAGTATAATATCTAGATCTAGTAGTTCCCAGCGTCCAACAAATTTCTAAATCAAGACTATAATGCATGATTACTGGCACTGCCTGAATATGTCTGCAGTGATTCTATTTATTGTCATGTTAGGTGTGTGTGAATAGTAGTTAGATCTTACTTGTTAATGTTTGATTTACCCAAAAGTAACAAGAAACACGACAACAACTTTGTATTAACTTAGATTTTCGATCGCAAAGACCTACATCAAGTCGATCTTGCTTTACTATATCCAAGTTCAAAGTATAGATTACAAGTCACGAAGCATAAATACAAATGGGTATATTGATTTGTAGCCAATTCGGGGATAGGGTTAAGAAATTTGGGCGATTTTAATAATTTTTGTAAAAAGTGTCCATTTTGTATTGTTACAAGACAAAAACACCATTTTTGTAAGAATGACCAGAATGATTGAGCGGTGTAGATTTCACAACTGTTTGAATCCCTTGTATTGTGTAAAATGTATTTTGGAATAGTAGATTGACGAAGAATGTGTGACTAAAAATGAAGGAAAAACTTTTTGATTACATATAATATTATTTTATTGAAAATGTGATGTTAAAAAGAAGAGAGAAAAATATATTTTAAAAAAATGGGGATCAAACAAGACGGGAGTGCCCAAATCTCCATCTTGCCAAGTTCCTTACACGACAAGACTTGCGAGTAGAACTGATTAATCCTACTACACATTGAAAACCGAAAACATAATCTATTTAGCTCCTCTTTTACAACCATTATTTTGGGAAATAGGACTTTATTATGATTGTTTCCAAACGAGAGCGTGTAGCTTTTTTTGGAGTTGCTAGGACTCGGAAAACCTGTTGCCAATAATTATTTCAGGGAGTTGATAAGGTTTGGTTGGACATTCTTTTCTTCTTGCTTTCGAGTTTTTGAAAATGGTCTAAGGTTGGTTTCGAGGACCCAATAACTTTACCTTCCTACATGCAAAGATGGAATTATAAATCAAATGCCCATTAAATTCGATTTCCTTGGAAAAAATAAGTTTTGAGGAAATGTCTTGTTATCAATACTCTTTTAACATGCATTCTTGAAATGTTTTGCTTTAATTTTATTTTTAGAAACAAGACTTATATTGATTTTTTTTTTCTCATGGCGTGCAAATTCAATTTATTTTTATCTTAAATTAAAAATCATAAAGTTTTCAGATAATCTAAACTATCATAATATCAAATCAAACTACTACCATAGATATTTCATGAGATGTATTGTGCCACGTCTTCAAAAAGCTGACTAGAAAATAGTTGGTCAGCACATATATTTGTTAATGACCCAATTAAATAATTAAACAATATGACATGCATTTTATCTTTTAATATTAATTTAATTAAATAATAATTTATTCTCTATGTCATTCAATCCAATTCCAACACGTCACGTTTGAATTATTTTATGTTTCCCTTCATGAAAACTAAGAAACGCTCTTCCCCGGACTTATCACTTCCAAATTCTTGCAAATATTTACAAATAATGGGATCACTCTGCTCTCGTAAATATCCACCTCGGAGGCACGAATACGTGTGATCACCACCTATAATTACACATTTTTGGTGAAAATTTATCCCATGGACGACTTTTATTGATGACTCTTGTTAGATTAAAGTAAAACGCCTCTGCAACAATCTTCGCAGTTAAACCTTATCAACTTCTTGCAATAGTTATTGTCATCATCTTTTTCGAGTTCGCAAATGATCCTAAACTCACCCATATAAAACCTTCCTCTCATTTTAAGAAAGTTATCTCCTAGTCTTATGAGCTAAATAGCGAGTTATATCACCCATTGATGAAAATTTTCATCAATATAATTATAGTATAGCTTAGAAAAATTTATTTTAAAAAGGTTAATTTGTTACGCCTATTCCAGCGAGGCTCTAAGCATGGATACATGGCAATCACATAGCAAACGAATTTAAGCCCCCATTCCACGTCATTCTGCCCATATGGCAATTTTGGTCAAACCCTCATGAAGAGGTTGAACTCCTACGGCGAGGCTAAATTCATGTACCAGGGCCGAACCCTCATGGATAAAGCTAGGCAGGTAGAGACTCTGCAAAGAATCTTTTGAATGAGATCTTTTAAGATCGATTGATGTGATAACTTACTGCACCAGCCACTCTATCAAGTCAACATGTCAAGTCTATGCCTATGTGTCAGACCTATGGTTGCAAACGATCATAAAACTAGTATCTTTTCATCAAGCTAATATTATTTCTCCTCTTCGTTATAAAAGTTCACACTTATTATCATTTGAAGATAATGCAAGTTTATGTTCTCAATATATAACTTTGCAATCTCTCTTTGCTTTCTATATTTCTCGTATCTGAATCTGTTTTACTTAAGTGGCTTACGTTTTAAGTACGTCCCACACTCAAATGTTTATTCTTACAAAGGTTGACTTGATTGTTGGAGTGTGCGCGGACATCTTTCCCAACTCCGAATAAGGTCACGTGCAACTAAAGATTTGTTCAAGTGTGCAGGACAAAAGCTTACGTGAATTGAGAGATGATTCGAGATTTGTTTGTTACGTCGTCCCTATAAGAAATGAGATCAACACAATTAATTGATTAATTAATTATAATTAAACGGGTGTAGGCATATTCTGTTAATTTGATCTGTCGTTGACCCCCCCGGTATAGTTGTCCAAGATCTGGCCTAAAATATCTTAAAATATCTGCATGAAATATCTCAAAATATCTCGGTTGGCAAAAGAATCTCATCAGATAATCAACAACAAATCCAAATCTAACCAATTTTAAATCCCGTTTCTCTGTAATGTTTCGTGCTCAACTGTAAAAGTGAAATAAAATATGTTATGGTAATCAGCGCTAATGTCTTTCTCATGTTTTTATATACATTTATTTATTTATTTGGAAGAGGCGTAGAGGTTATCGTTGCTCAAAGGAAATTCAGTTAAGTAAAGCCGAAATGTATTCATATTTAAGCGCCGACAGACATTTGAGAAAATGTAGAGACATTTGCATAGTAGACATGGTGCTTTCAGGATAGTCTTATTTTCAGTTTACTGTGGGATTTAAATGGACAAAGTTTCAACTTTTTTTCCTTCTCAATCTTGTCATGTACTATTCACTCTAACGAAACAAATCTGGAAAAACGTATACATAAGTCATAAATGTTGCATACTAATAAATACTAATCGAATTTTATTCTACGGTAAAACTTGGAGAATTTAATTAATATCTTATACATTAATAACTTCGATTAAATAATATTTTTGACCAGCCTCTTCGGCGTACTAAAATAACACTATGCTAAATTTATAGAATATAAAAAAATTCATGTAAATCCCACATAATATATAAATTAATCTCTTACCGAGGTAGCGCATATGATTCGACTGCGAGTGCCACATAATACACCAAACACACACTAAAAAAAATTTCAACTTAATGACTTATAATCAACCATGAGTGTGGAGTATTTCTTTAAGTCAACATGAGCCCTCAAATGAATTGAATACAAGAATGGTGCATAAGCAAAATCTACCATGTAAAGAATTTGGTATAATACACTCGTGACATATTTGATATGTTAGATTGAATACAGTTAACCTGAAAATTAATCAATTTCTTCGTATATCTTTCATTATTAATTTTATTTAATCTTCAATATAATAAATATGTCCTTACAAGAAAAAAAAACATATTAATAAGTATGTCCATGAAAGGGTCCAACTTTCTCGGACATAATTACTATGCAAATGAGTAGCACCTAAGTAATTGAGTGGATTAATTAAAACGTGTCTAAAGTCTTTTCAATCTTTTTGTCTTTCAATTTGAGATCCTAATTCTAGGAGGCTTTTGTGGGAGGTGGATTCAAGTGTTAATTAATCATCCTTTTCCCCACTAAGTTTGGAGGGAAATGAGCCTTTGTTCTTGAATATTTGATTTTTCTTCCTTGATCCTCGTATTAGCCCGACTAACTTGCTTACGATGCTGGGAAATGAAATAGAATTTTTCATTCTTTATTAGGAAATGAAATACCGAATACAAGGTTCATAAACAAACACGTTAAAGTTTCAAACACGGAATTATAATTAATTAATTACTTGTACTTCTGAAAGTCCCTCTGCAACATAAAATCAAATCCTAAGCAAGAAAATACTGAGTTCTGGCCCTCCATTGCCATCCGGGTTCATCATATAAAAAGCTTCCGAGTCACGACTTCCCACGACTCGCTCAAACCTACCTCTCATATACAGCAACTCGCCTTCTGAGGGACCCTTTTTCTTGCCGGCTTCCACCACTGGAATCACACCGGCGCCTACGGATACGCTCTGAACGGTGTTGAGTACGTGCCAGTCTGACTCGGTACAAGACCGCGACTGTGCATGGCCACACTTCCTCCCGTTACAGTACATTGTCCACATTGGCTCGTTGAACAACCTCGCCGACGACCGGCGGCTGCCACCACGATTCAGAAGCGGGGGCTTTTCGCACTCCAGGGCAATCCGGACTAGTGCTGATGACATCTCCTTCACTAGCATTGACGTTGAAACAGCAAATTCGATTATTAACACGGGTGCTGAAGTTGGATCAACTTGAACGGCAAAGCTCACGTAACCTCTCCGGTAACCAAATAGGGTTCCGGTGACTCTACGGCCCAGAGATGGCACAATCGAGAGATGGGTTGGAATTGCGAGCCATCTGCATACTGGGATGACTATGATAGGGAAGGAGATAAAGTGGAGGAGTGATCTGAGAAGGGAAGTCAATCCGCTACGGGTGGCTTTGTTTAGACGGTGGAACGTGCCAGGAGAATCTCTTCGGACAAGAGACCTTTCATGGAATACGTCGGAGGATTCAAGGTTTAGAGACGATGATCTTGGTAAGTTTACAGGGATGATATTGTTTGTGCTTTCGCAACTGCTGGTTCTTGAAAGAGAAGTATATTCCATGTTGAATTATTTCGTTTTTGATGTCACGTTTTCTAGCAGTAGTTGTGTTTTCTAGTGGTACGGGACGAGGTATGTGTACGTACTACTGTACTTTAAGTTTGTTTGCGAGAGAGAAGAAGATAATGGACAAAGAGGCCGACAAAGTGATGAGAGAAAGGGAAAGTATGGTGGTTTGTGGCGGATTACTACAATGGAGTTTATGTCTTTGTATGCACATATATATACACACACACACAAATACAAAATATTTTTAAATTATATTTAAGTTAGATTTATTACATGGTCCGGCAATGCACTGTAACAAATACACGTGCAAAGACTTGATGATAATGATCTCGATACCCTCCCTCTATGAAGGACACACTTTTATGAAATGATCGACAAGTTTAGATATTTGATTAAGATTCACGATTGATAATATTAGAGTTACAATTTGGGACGCTCGAATTTTTATTTGTCGACTCATCAAATTTATCTGAAAACATATTAATTGAACGTAAAAAAAAAAAAAAGGTACTTTTAGCTAACGTTGGCTAGCCAAAACATATTCATAAGGTCGAGATATAAATTTGGTTCCATGTAATTGATCAAGTCTCGAAACAAAGTACTTTTACTTTAATACTTCTCCTTTTCTCTCGCTTTCTTCTTATTTTAAGGGAACAAGTCCAACATTGGATCCAACCTTGTCTCGAATGTAAAGCCATTTTCTACATGATTGTTGACCGTTAGATGAGGGTCACTATGGTTGGAGTTGGTCAATCCAGTGGAGAAAAAGGCCCTTAATTATGCTATAGCTATGAAACCCTACAATCCGTTCAAATTATTAAGTTCTTCTCAAAAACTATTATTTGAATACACATATTGCTATATAGTTATGATTCGATAATTTATATAAAATTTAATATTACGACTGAAAAAAATATCACGCATAAATTAGAAAAACGTGATAGTAGGTTATCGAGTTTCTGATCATCCAATTGGAATAGTGAATTTATATATTTCTTCTTTTTAGAATTAAAAAAAAAATCTGGTGGAGAATAGTCGGATACATAACGTTACAATTGCTTTAATTTCTTTGATTTTCTACTATTCGAGAATTGTAACGGATGGATCACACAATTTTTTTTTAATTCATATCGAGTTTCTACTATGTTGTTTGATTCTATTTGATACTACATGTATGTATTAAACAAAATTCAGAGATCTTTTAACCGTACTTATGCTTCTATGTGAAGACTAGGACAAGACATTTTCTTTTTAATATGCCCCAAAACATTTAATTATAAAATGAAAATGACATGGGGGTTAAACATAGGTCAATGCAAATCATGGAAATTGAGAGGCCACTTTGTCCCCCGTCCATTTTTCTCAATCTTAATTTAATTTGGGCCGGTTCATTGTTTTTGGGTTGTGGTCAATCGGATTGGTGGCCTAACCAATTTTGATGGGTAAGATAAGTTGACCTTTCTGCCACGTGGATTATTCCGCACCATTAGCAGACATTATTCACCTTAATTATTGTTGCGTCAGCAATTGTTTTTAATTAGGATCAGTTTTTTTAATTTTTTTTCTTTCAGTTGCTATTGTAAGTAATAGGCAGATAACGTTATCATATTTGACTATAAAGTGTGTGTGTAATATGCACAATTGAGACAACTATTAGTTACTCTGAGTCGGTGATTCTAAAGTAAAATATTTTAGGGATCATCGAACCCATCTGCCTCAGTGGACCATGGCATGCTTTCGGGTGGTTCACTTGGACTTTGCATGCCTTGTGTTGTATATCAACTATCCAATGTGCCTCAATTCATAGCCGTGAACCATGCTCTGCCTTCGTGTGGTTCATTCGGGCCTGGTATGCATGCACCAAATCTTCTGTTTTATAAACTATCTAATCTATTCCAATTCGTTGGTGTTAATCATGGCCTGCCTTCAGGGGTTCATTCATTCGACCATTGTATGCATACACCAAATCTTATGTTGTATTGATGACACAGACCAATTTATAAAGATTTTGGGCTACTCTTCTTAACAAGGTTGAACTTTTAAGATAGAACCTCAAATCTTAACATGGTATCAGAGTTCATTATGTTCCAACGAACGATTCGATCCCGTTAAGACTCCAAAAGTGACCGAGTGGATTTCAAGATTGGTCTGCTCAAATAAGCCACCATCTTGTGGGGGCGTGTTAAGGGATGTATATNCATTGTATGCATACACCAAATCTTATGTTGTATTGATGACACAGACCAATTTATAAAGATTTTGGGCTACTCTGCTTAACAAGGTTGAACTTTTAAGATAGAACCTCAAATCTTAACATGGTATCAGAGTTCATTATGTGCCAACGAACGATTCGATCCCGTTAAGACTCCAAAAGTGACCGAGTGGATTTCAAGATTGGTCTGCTCAAATAAGCCACCATCTTGTGGGGGCGTGTTAAGGGATGTATATCCCACGTCGATAAATGATGTTGACATAGACCAATTTATAAAGATTTTGGACTAATCCTCTTAAAAAGGTTGACCTTTTAAGATAGAACCTCAAATCTTAACATGTATCAACTATCTAATTCTTGTTACGTACTAAATATATCTTTGGTGCATCACATCGGAGTATGAAGTAATGTCAATTTAATACATTAAAAAAATATGGTTTTCAATTAAACCGTCATTTTTTTTTTAGTATTAACTATTGATTGGTGGTTGATGATTGTAATTCTCTTTGTTCTTTATTTTTGTTTCCTACTCTTGTCTCTTCACGATTCGAGTGGCGGAAAATATCAAATTAGTAAAATCAATTTTCCAATATTCAAAAACCATAGTCATAAGTCAAACCTTTTTATATTTCAGTTTGGTTACTTTCATTGACCATTCTTTTGCTCGAATAACATTTCAATTAGGGTTGGACAAAACTTCCGAATTAAACCGATCGAAGCGGACCCAGCGGTTCTTCATAAATTAAATATCCGAACTGGTATCTGAATCAAGAACCGATGGGTTCGGTTCGATTCTCGATTCTCGGTTCTAAACAAAAAATCGAATAATCGAATAAGAATCGAATCTAAATAATTTTTAAAAATTTTATATTAAATTAATTAAATT
>CAIGRK010047474.1:0-13274 GCA_903798315.1 Fraxinus greggii | reverse complement strand
GAGCATCTGTACTCCTCCAGAAATGGGAAATGCTCCTTCTAGATTCAGGAATCCAGGAAAAAGGGTATATAAATGAGGACAGGGGTGAATGAGAAAGATTTCCACCAAAATAGATGCACAATAAAACTGACACAAAAAACAGATTGGTTGCACTTACGTGATGATGTAACAGTATGAATTTGACAGAATCCAACTTGAGAAGTAGCTTTCCTGTCATATAACTGCAAGAATAGAAAATGATACAACAAATGCATAAAGCTTGCGTTAGAAGATGAAAATAATTCTAATGTACAAGATACAACACAATATCATACCCAGATGCCAACTCCAAGAATAGACTTAAAGTATGACCAATAACTTCCTCACTCTGCATTTAAGAACAAAATAAGATACCATACAAATTCCCTAAACAAGATCAGCAAGAGGATGCAAGAGTAAAAATATCACCTCTGTGTAACACTTGAGGTTGGTAGCAATTTTTCGGACAATGAAGTCCAACAATAGAAGATGGTCATGGAGCCCAAGAAGGTCAGATAATCGGGCATATAACTGCTGCAATAAAACAAACAAGTGTCAAGATGCAACATTAAACGAAGCTTTATAAATGAGAAGAGAACTATTATTACCTTTGATGAATGCATAGCATGGTCTCCCACATAATTTTTCCTAAAATGCTGAAAAAATGTGAGAATCGCACGATCAAGTCTTTGTTTGCTTATTTCACCATATCTCTATCAATCAGAAAAGTATATTGAGAATGAGTCAGCATTCCGCTAAAGATGTTACAAATTATTATGACGAGTAATCAAATTAAATAAACTAAAATCCTTAACAGAAGATTTCGAGGTTTTAAGCGACGTTTTTGGGTNTTAAACGAAGCTTTATAAATGAGAAGAGAACTATTATTACCTTTGATGAATGCATAGCATGGTCTCCCACATAATTTTTCCTAAAATGCTGAAAAAATGTGAGAATCGCACGATCAAGTCTTTGTTTGCTTATTTCACCATATCTCTATCAATCAGAAAAGTATATTGAGAATGAGTCAGCATTCCGCTAAAGATGTTACAAATTATTATGACGAGTAATCAAATTAAATAAACTAAAATCCTTAACAGAAGATTTCGAGGTTTTAAGCGACGTTTTTGGGTACAGATCTTCCCGAAATTTTTAAAAAGATGTTACAAATTATTGTGACAAGTAATCAAATTAGATAAACTTAAATCCTTAACAGAAGATTTCAAGGTTTTAAGCGACGTTTTTGGGTACAGATCTTCCAGAAAATTTTTAACCAAAAGGAAAGCTGTAACGGAACAGCACATTTTATTTTTCTTTCTGTATCTTAATAATAATACCATTCATAAAATAGAGAATTGGTCTGAAAATGCAAACACACAATAAAGAGAGAGTGCGAATTAAAAAATAACTATAATGAAGTTGATGCTCAAACAAGTAGAAACCAGGCAATCTACAAAAGAAAAAACTATAGAAAGCAGATGCTTTTCTTCATTAATGATTAAAATTCCACATCACAGTCCTGATTTTTCTGCTGGTTTACCTGACTGTGCAACCCACTATCAGCAACATTTACTAATCTCAAAGCACGAGCAGAAAGTTCTGCATCAATCACTTCTTGTGACTCACCGCTGAACGGCAGACATAAGAGTCAGTTGAAGCTGTAATAAGAGGCTCAGAAATTTAAATCAGATAATGTTGCTAATTTACTATGGTTACCTGGACCCAGCACACTGTTTTATTTTCACAATAACCGCTATTATATGTACAATCCAAGCAAGCTTGGCTTCAACCACAGAAAGTTCAATGGTATCACCAGTCTGGCGCTGCGCTTTTTCCTATTAGAAAAGGACCAAAAAATTTTGTCATAATACATAGAATCTCAGGAGCTAACAAGGAATTCAACAAAAAGAAAGCCTTCTGGAATGAACCTTCAGCTTACCACATATATTTGTAAAATAGGCTCCATGACATTTATAAGAAACATGCTACTGCTTTCGTACTGAGATAAGAAGCATACATAGGTCAGTATGAAATACAACATTGAGTAGGAAAAATAACGGTGAGAAAGCATAAAGGAAAATTTGTCAAAGGTCATACTCGAAATCGACAAAGATTGGGGAAGCAATCCAACTGATCTTGAAGAAGGTCAACATTGTCCAATGGATGCTCTGAGATATCATCTGGCAGCCCAGCCTGACAGCGACAAGGAGAAGCAGATAAGACAGTATTTTCAGGAACTTTATTCGAAGAAAAGTCAGTGTGATTAAAAACATACCAGAGCAGAATCCAATCTTGAAGTGATAAAACCCTCGGTTATCTTTGGCACAAATTCATCTAGTAAGCTAGGTGCATCACCTTTCAAGTATGGTACAGAGCTGACCAACCTAGACCACAGCCCTAAAAGGTAATACACACTGCTGCTGGCCCACTGCAAGAGGACACAAACTTAAAATCGATTTTAGCTGGCATTGTGCTCGCTCCAATGGAGAATGTACCATAAGCAAAGACAGGTAGAAAATTAGAAGAAAAGCAGAATTTTCTAAGTACTTCAACATTGACAATATCACATCCGGATGCCTTCTACTGTCAAGTAAAATCGTACAAATAAATATCACAAATTCACGAAAGATTCTTTACAACTGCTCACCTGCCAGGACAGCAAAGATTTTGAAGTGAACTCTGCAACTAAACGTATCCAATCACTGTAGCCTTCCATAATTACAAGATCTGACAACTGCAACATGACATCAAGTTTACTCACAGACAGAAACTCAATTTCATACAGACAATTTTAATTGCAACAAGAACATTATTGAAAATCAAAGAATGACCCATAAGCAGAACGAGTGAAAGCCATGCAAACTGCATATATAATACCATAGAGTAAGATAGAAATGCATAGATGCACTGAAACACGGAATCCTGGAATGTGAAAAAGAAAGAGGCTAAACAACCATGATTTTGAACTTGCTTAAATATTGGGTCCCCAATTTACTTCAAACCTTATTATTGTTATTTAAAATGCTTACATTGTCAGTTCCGTCCTCCTATTTCCCATGATTAAATCCTTATTACTCCCACTGTTTGAATCTTGAAACACACACTTTCATTTAGAAACATTGCATACAGTTGAGATTGGAAGAAAGTACAAAAAAGATGAATGTCTATTTAAACAAAGTATAGTTTGTATCAACAAAATATCAAAAAAAAGAATAACGTGGTGCTGGATTCGCATATCAAGTATTACAAGCACAGGCCTACAGTCATAAGGAGTTATCGCTACGCAACCAAACACAAAACATTCTAATAGCATTTTAGAAAGGATAGATCAAAGACTGCAAGTATACAAGTCAGCTACCTGATAGTTAACTCTGAATCGTCCAAGAAGACGACAGAACTCATGGTAGTTATCATGATCGGCAAGACCTGGTTTAAAGATGAATAAATTTTTCTTAACTGAATTGTTAGGGTATGATAAAAGGCAAGAAGCAAGAAAATTGGAAACAACAAGATCGATAATCATAATAATCAGTAGCGCCACACTAGAATTATTATCATTGTTATCACAAAACAAGATAACCTGGCCAAAAAAATGCGGGATTCAAAGGGGAGAAGTTTTAAACAAAAAAATCACTATTGGCTTTTTAAAATAATATTTTATTTATGAAACAGTTCACAATCATGAAGTCTGGAGAATGGTAAGGAATGATGAAAGAACAAGTCGCTTCTGATAATCGCTTTTATCAATATTCGCCTCAGGAAAGAAAATGACAAATAAATCAGACTATCAAAAAAACTAAAAAATGAAAACAATAGGAGGAGGAAAAAAGATAACAGTACTGCATCCAGGTGTGGAAATTGCATCAGGAAACTAAAGAGAAAAGGTCATGTATTTTGTATTTAAAAGTACTAGTAAACCATATCATTGAGAAACGTTCAAATAAAGCCAAGTTACATAATTACGTATATCCAACATTAAGTATATTTCACATGCAGAAGACTTGTCTTACTTAAGTCCCATCAATAACAATCCACGTGTTCTTTAACTTTTCGGTATAGCTTAGGTGATGCCTGTCAGGGTTGAGGAACTAATGTTCAGCTGGTACCATTTGGTAGTGGTGAAGGTAAGATGAACTGAAGAACCATTGAAGGCGTGAAGAAAGAATTCATTCTCTATAATTTTGACAAATCTGAGGCACTCATTTTTATTTTTGAAATAGGCAATTCATTCTTGATTATGTAAATGCTTGAATGGACCTCTTGGTTAGTAAAGAGAACAGAGAATTGAATTAGTTCTGCAAAGCTTGTATATTAATAAATTTTTTAGTTAACAGAAAAGTTTGAAAAAAGGAAGTTATTGTAGCGTGACCTTGTGTCACATTAACGGGCTCCATTTTATTCGAAATGCATTTTTCTCTCTTCTTTTCAATCCACGTTCTCCAATAAAATAATATTGCATGTAAAATTCAAAATTTTTCCTTCATTTTTAACCACACATTCTTCAAAAAAAAAAATTATTCCAAAATATATTTTCCCCCAAAATTTGATTTTAATGGAGCCCAAAAAGGGCTAAATTCGTTTTTTGGAACTTATTTTAATTAATCATATAATTTTCATTAATTTGGATACTATGAAAACTTGCACTTCAAATTCACGGAAATAAAGTTATTAGGCTTTAGCCGTTTTCCCCTATAAATATGGAAACTTTCCAGTCAAAACCATAGCAAATTAATCGATTTTTGAATCTTAATGAAATTTGTTTTCAGTTCTTCTATTACACGAGGCTCTGCTGAAATGGTAGCCTAGATCCTATATAAGTCATTGGTTTCCTTCTAAGTAGCATCCAAAATGCATCACTTGTACTGTATATGTGACTCATGTAGAGTGGAACACAGATACAAGTGTATTTTCTTGTACAGATCCTAAAGTCTTGTATGGGCTTGGGCTTGTATGAATACTAATGATTTAACTCTATTATTCATATGGAATAAAATCTCCGCTTCGTTCCTTGTGGAGGTAGGCATATAGCCGAACCACGTTCAATACTTATGTTGATTCTCTATTCTTTTGCGCTTAAATCCAACAACTTGTAATCAGAGTAAAGATGGTCCACAACTTGCCAGCCTATTGGGAAGCAAAAAATTATTAATTAACAATCTATGTGGATCAACAACCTAATGAACTCGTGCAAAGAGATGGAGTTCGAATTCATGACAAAATTCCAGAAATGATGGGCTGGAAGTTCCAGAGGACAATAATCTCTGCATAGGTTTACAGACAGCACTATTCTCACTGATATCATTATTTTCTTCCATGAAATTTCACAGGTGGTCTTTCACCATTGTTAACTAAAGCGAAAAGAGAGAAGTTATCTTTATGAAAAGAGACTTACACAAGTAACTGAGATATCTAGTCTTAACAGAATACCTCCCATATTCCGTTGTAACAATTTACCTGATGACCCTATGCCTCAATGAGACTAATAATTCTAAAGGAAGAGTTTTCCTAGCAAGTACCAAAATTAATCTAACTATGAAGACTAGACTAAAGACCAATTCCACTTCAAAGAGAGTAAAATGCCAGCATAATGATCAAAAGTAAGAAATAGCTGCTCATTACATTCAACTTCCAGTGCCTAAGAAGTAAACAAATTACTGTAAATCTGCCAATAATGGCACCATACTGCAGATGTTAAGAAAATAACGAACAGTACTTATATAGAAAGATGTGGTTTCTCGGGTTTATCCACATATATAAAGTTGTATAAACTGAAAAAGTTTAAGAACAGTTCCTGCATACCTTGCCCTGTTCTTAAAATTTCTTTTGTTCCTGATATGAGATGGTCCAAGAACTTGGTGCGCGTAGCATCATTAGTGAAAAGAGAGCGTCTTACAGAAGCCAATCGCACTAAGCACTCCAGCGACTGGAAAGCACCACATAATTTAAAACATTAGATAAGCACAAACAAAATCCACGATAGTAATCGAGTTCAGAATTTGTATAGCCACAACACAAAACCATAAAAAAACCAAGAACTGGGCATTGTAATGCCATAAATTAAAATCAGATGAGGACTGTGTAAAGATTATAATATAGGGATACACATTATGAACTTACCTCCTTGGAGATAGGAGGCTTTGAGAGTGCATAATAATCGAAAAATATCTGAAGCGTAGAAAGATCCTCTAACAATGGCTTCCAAGAAGATGGAATCTGTGATGTGAAATAAAAGCTAGATCATAAAATTTCCAGAATACGTCCATTGACAACAATCCCTCATTAATATATACGCACAAAGATCGTAACATATCTTTAATGCTAAACTGAAAACAGATTATTAATATGTTATAAACTCGTTTTTATGCCCGGTAAACAAAACATACCTGAACAGTTCCAAATTCTTCAGAACTTTCATCAATTGTCGTCCCAACAAAATCAAAAGACAAACACTTCAGTGATAGGGATAGTGCCAATTCTTGCAAGCGACTCATGGCTGCAATTTTCAAATTAATAACTATCAGACTACTCTAGCAGTTAAAAACAAAGGAATCAAGCTATTAGTTAACACATGTAACAAAATGAAAATGAAAACTAGCACATTACCATCATTTTTTAGTTGATGCAACGAAGTTAAAGATATCTGAAAAATTTGGTAAAGAGACTGATCCCTGAAAGAGCAGGCCACCTTTCGATGATGCGATGAAGGCACTCCTGGATTTGGCTGAAAGTATAAAGTCAAGAAACATCAATTAGAACCCAGACATGTAGAAATCTGAGGATGGTGAAAAAGGAAAAACATAATAGCTTTTTATAGTCTGAATGAAATTCTAAGAAATATTAATCCAGTCAACAGTAAACCCTTTTTTGGGCTCCATTAAACCAAAAATCCATTTTTTCAACTCTTTTTCAACCCCCCACATTCTTCAATAAAATAATATTACACGTAAACCCAAAAATTATAAGAAATATTAATTCAGTCAACAGTAAACCCTTTTTTGGGCTCCATTAAACCAAAAATCCATTTTTTCAACTCTTTTTCAACCCCACATTTTTCAATAAAATAATATTACACGTAAACCCAAAAATTATAAGAAATATTAATTCAGTCAACAGTAAATCCTTTTTTGGGCTCCACTAAACCAAAAATCCATTTTTTCAACTCTTTTTCAACCCTACATTTTTCAATAAAATAATATTACACGTAAACCCAAAACTTTTCTTTACTTTTTAACCACACATTATCCAAAAAATTACTATTCCAAAATACATTTTCACGAAACTTCATTAAAATGGAGCCCAAACAAGGGCTAAATATCAGGTGACAGTGCAAAGCTGTGATTCCATAAAATGCTGAAGCATAAAGCAAGAATTTCAAAGATCTTCCAATTTATAATTCCTCTGTGAACTTTGGTTTCTTCAAACTAACGAAAAACTTGGACGAATGTTAAAAGAGTCCAACCTGATTCATCTCAGAAACAATCTGATTTAATATCCTTAAACCAATAGCATAATGATCTGATGTCGCCTGATAAATAAAGAAACCTCATCAAGAATTCTAGCATAAGAATTAGCGACCAAATTACCATAACTTAGTTAAAAGCAGAAACGTGGAAAGAAAGACGCGCAGAGAAATTAAACGTGAATAGATTTCCAAAAGAATGACGATGATGTCCAGTACATGCAAACTAAATAATTTGTATTCATGTGGAACAAATACCATCAGTTCAAACAGCAGAAGTTGGCGTTGAAAAGATAAGGTCGATTATATGTAGGATCAAGTTGGAATGATAAGGGGAAAAGGGAAAACAAATAAGCTCTGAAACATGTGCCAAAAGAACCTAATCGGTATCGAAATGATATTTATAGGTAGCTAAATAATTTAGAAAGGTATAATAATAGTTGCTCCAGAGAAATAGCGTAAAGATCCTGTCCTCTTACGATAGGCAAAATTTTTGAAGATCTCAATGAACATACATCTCGTATTTCTCTTTTCATTTGTTTTTCTTATGTTGGCACAAGTCCATCTTTTGTCTATAATTTTGAATCGTAAGACATTCACTTTAAAGGTAAATGGAGAGCGGCAACTTTTCCAGCCCACATAAATCAACCCTCCAGTCTCAAACTAACTATCAATAATGATCATCATACAAATCACTTGACTCCTGAGTACAGAATTTCATTGTAACAAAGGCCAGGCTCCTCCACATGCAAAAATACGGAGAAGATAATGACGATGATAAAAGAAAACCGGTTACCCTCCCTTCCCCGGGAAATGAAAAAGATGGAGATAATAATGATATGGATTAGGATGGTGACCTTGACAGTCAATAATCCTTCAGAAATGCACGCCAAGCATTCTTACAGGCAGAATTCTGTCATCGTCGTAAATAAACATCTAACAGCCGGATGTTGAAGTCCAATTGTTAGAACGATCTTATAAAGCATAGATTGTTCTGACTAAAAGACCTCTGGTAGGCAGTAGCAGAAGTTATGCAGAGCAACGGAGCAAGGAGTGGACAGCAATGTCATTTATTTCAGAATTTGTATATTTTCTTTTATGTAGATAATTATCTGTGCGATCATTAATGTAAATCGATATCTAGTAGAAACAAAATGATTTTCTAATAAAGACATTGAGAGGGAGATGGAATAGTTATGTATAGCATTGTTATTGCCAACTTTTTTGGGATTAGTTATAATTAGATGCTATCACCAACTTATGGAATCTGATCTGTTTCACTTAATAAAAAGAACAACTTGGTGAGATACTGAATTATTAAAATCAAACGGGGACTCCAATTTTTACCTCTTTAAGCAGAATGTTTATCTAATATGTTATCTGTTTTATCAATAATCAGTTGTCTATTAAACGAAGGTAGGCTCCATAACCTAAGTTGCATGGACACGGATACGCTATATGGACACGACACGACACGACATGGACACGCCAATACATGATTTTTCAAAAAATGCACGTAGATTTAAAATCTTTAAAAATTTTAAATTCATGTATTATATCTTTATTTTTATAATTTTTAATATAAGTACGACACATAGCATGTCGAACATTTGCCAGAGCGGTGGTTCGGTAATTTAAATATATATATATATATATTGGGACATAAGCATGTGGCATGTTGGATACATGTCCTTTGTCTGAAGAGTGTGTAGATCCAACATGACACGTCATAGGCACATCGTCGTAATAAGAGTATTCGTGCATCATAGTCCAAAACTTTATGTGTAGCATTTCCTATCTGATGGAAAAGGATGTAATGAACCTTAACCGATGTTACACAATCGTAACTCCCAACTTTGTCTACAAGAGGATTTGAACTAACCAGCTAAAATTTAGTTGACAAGCATACTTTAAAATGTACAGTAATGATCAGAAAACACTACTACTTTATATAGCATGGTGCATAATATAGTCTTTCTTGCTAAGTACAATCAATGTATCTTTTTTACCATTATCATTATGACTAGAATTTTGTGCTATGGTTCACATTCAATTGTAAAGATTGAAAAATCTTGTGCAATCTCACACACTTTTTCAACAATACACCTGTGAGAATAAGATTATAACAAATTACTAAATTATGGGCATTGAACATCTCTTGATGTATTTTTACATCTTCCTGCAGGGGGAACCAATAAGTCTTGCTTCGGAATGGGACAAGGGAGGTTGCATACAAGCATGAGCATAAACTCATAATTTCTATGTACATTAAAAAAATAATTAAAAAAAATTAAAATAGGTATCCACATAGACTTTAAAAAGGTCTTTCAAATTATTTGAATTAGTAATTAAAGCATGCGATAAAGTCAATAAATTTTATGTTAGATTTCTGAACTTTTTCCCAACAAAAGAACCGGGAGGCATGACACAACAGAAAATACTCTTATTCTAGTTTTGATCTTGGAACCTCTAATGTAAAAACTTGGAGCAATTGTTTTCACTTTCCCAAATATAGGTTTTCTCACTGTTTTTAAATAAATTGGAAAATAGCATATTTGATTTTCTTAGAACCAGGAGAAAGGTGGTCCCATTGTAAAGGGGTATCTTGCTGTCTAATGTAAATAGGACACACACATGTTTTAGATACCGGAGAAGAGTCAAGAGAAGATTTCTCAATATATATAAGATTAGACAAAATAATAACTTGAAATAGATTATCTTGATTTTAAGGGAGTATATACTTCATACTTATTTAGATTTTCATATGTCTAGAAGGAATTTTATGTTCTGTGATGCCAGGCTCCCAGTTCCTTCAATATCTGCTTCAAATAAGTAATATATAGTCGAGATTACTTAACCAAGATTCAGTTCATATTTCACATCTGATGTGTGGACGTGTTAGTCGTTACAATTAAGAATGAGTGAACATTAGAGATTCCCATCACAGATTTTCATACTGGCTATTGAATACTTCAAATGATAAGATTAAGAGCATTAGGGTGTACTAAAACCATAATTTCCTATCCTCGCAATTCCTAAAGAATATGCAGACCTCAAGTTCATTTATAGACCCTACCTCATCATTCATCATTTTAACATTCTTGAATTCCAACTCTCACATTCCAATAATGTGTGATTCAATATCACATATGAACTGAAACAGTTATAATAACTGGTCGAACTTCGATCTCTGCTAGGTTTATTCAAGAGAGTTATGAACTAGTATAATGTAACAGGAACAGACAGAAGCATGAGTGATCTTACCAATGACCATAGGCTCTGATGTATGACATTCCTATTGTAAATAGGATTAAGATTAGATATTTATAATAAAATGTCTAATTGTAATAAATTTTATCTTTCTATTCTAATATTTTGTTTAGAATAGGATTTCTTTTCTTTATTGATTAGAATATGATTTTTAATTTCTTTTAGATCATGATTTTAATTTATTTCCTTTTAGAATTTAGTTTGCTCATATTAATAGTATTAGAGTATGATTTTGCCTATAAATACAAAAGCATTGTCCGCTTTTCAACAACAATCGGTCATAAATTAATACAAAGCAAGATTATTCCGATATAGTTCTTATTTTTAATTCTTATTACAAGAATTTTATAAACGCTTTCGCACGAAAATTGATATTAGAACAAGGAAATTGTCTCAATTTGATAGCTAACGATAGTTTTGGTGACAGTCGATCCGCCGACGACGAACAAAGGCTCGACAATTTCGAACAACGAATTGGGGGATCGATGAAAATCTTTCATAACATCACGCAAAAGCTGACTGCGTTGAGTCTTGAAAGGAATCACGAGCCCATAGAGAAGCAAGATGACAAGAATTTGCAGAACTTAACTATTATGAATGTTGGTTGTTTCAACAAGCATAGAACACGGCAACATGTGGCTAGAGAATTTCCTCGAGTCCCCGCCATGTTCGAACACACAAGTTATCAAGAATTTTTTTCTTTAATAAAATTTGAGGACGAGTTTTTTTCAAGTGGGAGAGATTGATATAGGACAATCCTATTATAAATAGAATTGAGATTAGATATTTATAATAAGACATCTAGTTATAATAAGTTTTATCTNTTGGAAATTATAGATCAAAAGTCTTCTTTTTACACTCAGTTAAGAAAATGACTAGTAAAAAGCTAGAAGTATCATGACTTGAACCAATTTTAAGAAGTCACCTATTCAGGGGCCACTACTTTTGATGTAGGACAATCCTAACTACTTTTGATGTAGGACAGTCCTATTGTAAATATGATAAAAGTAATATATTTATAATAAAATGTCTAGTTATAATAAGTTTTATCTTTTCATTCTAAAATCTTATTTAGAATATGATTTTTTTCTTTATTGATTAGAATATGATTTCTAATTTCTTTTAGATTAGGATTTTAATTTATTTTCTTCTAGGATTTAGCTTCCTTATATTAATAGGATTAGAGTATAGTTTCACTATGAGAGAGTCAAGCCAATCTTACCTCTCAAGGCTTTCTGTCGCGTCTCAAGGATTCGAGCACATGATCTTTACCTTTAAGAGAGACTTAAGTTGAATCATGATAAGTTAATTCAACTTGAATCTCTCTTAAGGGAAATGTCTTAGGTTTGAATCCTAGAGACGCAGCTAAAGTTGTGAAGGGTAAGATGGGCTGGCTCTCTCATAAAGGATAGTATGTATGTTAACAACTTGGTCATCAAAGTCGAGTCCTTCTAAAAAAAATGAGCTTTTTTGTAACAATCTGAGCCTCGTGCCCGACCATTCTCTTATGTACCGTCTGCTCTAGGAGGACATCTATCACCTTATCCCTCACGAATTTCTATTGCGTCCCCAAGATTCGAACCCATGACCTTTCCGTTAAGAGAAATCAACTTAAGTCTCTCGTAAAGCAAAAGCCTTGGATTCAAATCTTGCGACACAGTAAAAATCCATAAAAGACAAAATGGATTCAAACTCTTCCAGAGTGGACAATACTTATGATCTAACGGCTTAGACATATAGCCCAAGTCGTTACATGCAAGGCATAACTTACACTGTAATGCAATATTTAAGTCCCCATCCATTCCCTTAACAGCTTCACCACCTGTGTGTTGCTCTAGACTTTCCTTCATAGATGATACAAGTGAGGATCAGTCACTTCCACGCAACCCATCTTTTAGCGTAGTCAATGAAAACTAACTTTACCTTCCCTTGAATAACTTCTTAATTTCAAATTGTCAGTATGCAAACTAAATCGTCAAGATCTAATACATGCATCATGCACAACTACTTCTTCAGTTGATTTACAGAGGAATAATATGCAAGTTAGGAAGATAGATAATTAGAGTTTAAAAAGGCTGCTCAATAAACGCATATGAATGCCTGCACAAAGAAGGGAAAAATTCCACGACTGTAATAAAATTAATCACTATAAACATAAATTACCTGGTTCAAAAATTTAATTGATTCTTTAACCACATCTTTAAATATATCATCATCAAACCATCCAAACTTGGTAAGTCGACATAAAAGTTGAACTAAAGATCCAATCACAAAGGACTGCAGCTCAGGACCTCTGTTTGCCAGATAGTTTACAATGTAGTTTCCTTCATAGAAAGTATAAAGTAATAAATTTAGAGAGCAGAGAATATTCTGAAAGTTAAACAAAACACCAATCTGCTCGAAGTAATTATGTTGTGCTTTGAATCTTGTAGCGTTACCATGCATTGGAAAATTCAGTATACAGTAAACAAGAAATCATCGTTAGTAGAGATATGATGCTAAAATTTAAGGAAAAAGGAAGAAAGGA
>CAIGRK010047402.1:0-12154 GCA_903798315.1 Fraxinus greggii | reverse complement strand
GCCCAGCCAGAAGAAAAAGGAAAAAAAAAAAGTTGAAGGTCTCCCTCTCCGGCTGCTGCCTTCTCGGCTTCCCGACGGAACTTCAAGGTCCTGGCGGACCCAGCACGGGCGGCCGCGGGGGCTGGCCAAGTGTTGGGTCCGCCCCTGACTAAACGAGTCATTTTATCAATACAATAGTTAGGGCCACAAATTTTCTACACTAAAATGTCAATTGACCAAAAGAATAAGGACTATTAGTACAATTTACCAAAATGGTTAAAAAAGAAAAATAATTATTCAAAATTTTAAAAAGAACCCCATGTTATGTATGTATAAAATCTCCCATTCTAAGCATTTCAATAACAAGATTCTCATTAGGGCAGCCTTGAACAAGATCTGCACCCTCTCTTCTTCCCAAATCATTCTCCTTTTTAATTTTCTGATCACGTAAGACATTTGCTTCCTCGTAAAATTTCATGTATTTTGCATTCATATGATCTATATATATAGATAAATATATATGTGTGGGAAATTGTAGCTCTGGATTTAGGATCAGATCGCATTACGCGACATTTGTATGTTTGTGTCTTAGTTGAGCGATCTGTTTAGTTTTTGTTGGATTTGTGTACGGATCTGCTTTCTGTGTGTTGGAATTTATCTTAATTCTCTGATTTATTTTTATGTGACTGACCTTTGATCGATTTTTCAGTTGTAGGCAGGATTAGGTTTAGATGACTGATTATTTGTTCTAATTTTTAGTCTGAATGGAAATGAAATGATTGATAAAATAGTATATACTTTACTTCTTTTTTTTGTCAATGCTTTGTTAAATGAATGTTTTATGGATCTTCTGTATTAATCAAGTCTTTGATTGAGTTTTATATTTACATAATTCTTATATGTTTGATATTTGATTCAGAAATGAAATAAAAAAGTTATTTGAAATGAAACATTAAGATATTAAGTTTGATTTTTATATTTGGACAAATGGAAAAAAGTGAAAATAAGAAGCGGAATTTTGAATGACTCTCTCATCTTAGTCAATGTCTGATTAGATCCTCAATTCACTAATATAAATGTATAAGCTGCTTGAATTACGAATACTATTTGTTGATCCTTTGATTTATTTTTTTCAAGCACACATCCTATAGCGATGGTTGGGAATTTCTATGCTGCTATCTCAAGAATCGTTGAGAACTCTACATTTCTCATCAAATAATCATTTTTATTTGTATTTTTAAAATTCAATCTGTTGGCCTCTGTTGAATTCTTAGACCATCTATTCGGATGAAAGACTTTTATCTGAAGGCCTTGCAGTCATTTTGCAATTTGGAGGCTTTCTGATTCTTTTGATGTTATAATCACTTATTGTCTGTCTCCTTCCCAGTCCCCACTTGAGAGCTCTTCTGAATTTCCTAAATTTAAGACTTAGAAAAGTTTATCTGCATAAATAGATCGCCAATGATAATTGGATTCTTATTTTGAAGGCATTGTCAATTAATTTTTGGGTGTAACAGTCAAAGAAAATGGGGTTGTCTTTTACCAAGCTTTTCAGCCGTCTGTTCGCAAAGAAAGAGATGCGGATACTTATGGTGGGTCTTGATGCTGCTGGTAAGACCACCATATTATACAAGCTCAAGCTGGGAGAAATAGTAACGACCATTCCTACAATTGGTATGTCCCCACATATACCTATGCTTTAAGTTTAATCCTATACAATGCAAAGCTCATTGTGACACTCCATTTCTTTTAAGAAGATTTTTTGACACTTCCATTAAGCTCCTTTCATTCCATCGTGTCTGTTTGTGTGCATGACTGATTCAGAGAGAAAGAGAGAGTAGAAGAGCAGTGGCAAAGAAGATATTTCGCTTCTTTTTCACATAGCTTGTCTACGCACATTTTTGTTTCCATCTTTTCCAGCTAGTGTAGTTGGAATGTTAGTGCAACTGTGTAAATCCTGATGTCAAAAGGTTGATAAGCTACAACCCGCACCCAAAAAGTAGACAGATAAATAGAAGGACAAAAAGCATGTACATTTGCTTGTGCCTTCCATTCCAATATTATATACAGTGCTGGTTGTAGTCTAGGTGGACTTGGAGTTCATGACTTATTTTTAAGACCAATAGACCAATTTTAAACTGTCAATGTCATTAATTACTTTATGGTCCTGGTTATGAATTTTGACAATAGATATCTAATTGTTTGTCGTTTGAAGTAGAGATTCTAGCCAGGCTGCTCTGTTTGTGTTCTTATCCAATCATATATAGATACAACGTGCCACCACCTCTTATTTACAGAATTTATTTGCATTTCTCTCCAGGATTCAATGTGGAGACAGTGGAATACAAGAATATCAGCTTCACAGTCTGGGACGTTGGGGGTCAAGACAAGGTACAATATGCTATGTAACTTTTTTTCCCCCAATACACTAATGGTACTACGGAGCCAGTTTAGCTTGTAAAAAGTCAATTGACTTTCCATTGCTAAAATGTTGCAATAAGTAATATGATGAACACTGTCTACTTATGATCTAATATTATTGAACTTGATTGTCTGAGTAATTTTAGACTTTTAGCTTTTGATGTTCTTTAATGGGTCATATGGGGAAACCGTGTATTCTATCAGCTGCACCATAGAAATTGATCTTCTGGTAATTTTTAGAATATGAGCGAGAAAGTCAGGCCTTGACTTGCTTTCTAGTTCTTTTCAGAACTTGTACTATTTGGTAATGAATTAGTAGTCCATCCCGCATCCACCGCGTGCTTATGTTTTACTGAAATATCTTTCACTCATATACATTTGCATAAATGTGCGTCTTGACATACTCTATTTGAAAAGTTAGGAAGGCAACATAAAATGTCAATTATGTTTGAAGTTTTGACCAAAAATCTGGGAGATTTTTTATGTTTGTAAGCTGCCATCTGATACTCTGCACTCTAATTTTGCCATTGATGTAGATCCGACCATTGTGGAGGCATTACTTTCAGAACACTCAAGGGCTAATCTTTGTTGTTGATAGTAATGATCGAGACCGTGTGGTTGAGGCTAGGGATGAGCTGCACAGGATGTTGAATGAGGTAATTAAACTGATTTACATTGTCGGGTCAGTCTTTATCTAAGACACTGAACGTAGGCTACATTTCTTGTTAAGAATTTAATATAATACATCCAACTTTTTAATTCATTGCAATGGAGATTACTCACTTGATTTAGCTCAAATTTTTAAAAGTCTGCTTACTGACACGTGTTATTATTTGTAAAACTTATTAATCTGTTCTGGACAATGATTATTGTTAATGCCCCTGTAGGATGAACTGAGGGATGCAGTACTTCTTGTTTTTGCGAACAAACAAGATCTTCCAAATGCTATGAATGCTGCTGAGATAACTGACAAGCTTGGACTTCACTCTCTCCGTCAACGCCATTGGTACTTCCTATCCCTTCTTTCTCTGTCTATGTTGCTCGGACCCTATAAATTTCTGAAAAACTTTTTTAAGTTCGTAATACATATCCACTGACCCCCATGTCTAAATTTTGGATCATTTTTAGCCATATCCCCGTTATCATAGATGTTAGAAAAAGGGAATCCAACTCTTGGATATGTACCTGTGTAATACACCCACAACTAGTCATGCGCGCATGGCCCCAAGTTTTTGGAGGAAGAAGTTGTCTGTTTATCAACTTGTCTTATGTATCTCGACTACTGACTACTTTCTTTTCCAATTTTTGCAGGTATATCCAGAGCACATGTGCCACCTCTGGGGAAGGACTTTATGAGGGACTGGACTGGCTGTCGAGCAACATTGCCAACAAGGTAGGATCTTTGTGATTGCCTTGCACAAGCGGGCTTATATTTCATTGATCTAATACTAATAGTACATTCTTGTGATTCTTTTTGTTATAACAGGCATAAAAGAGATTATATTGGATGATTATGATAGCTTAATTCCCATCAAAGAGGAGTCTGTCCTTCAATTTTTGGGCTTTTGTATCTCACCATCTTGAAAACTCCGTACTTTGATCTCTTTATTTGTTTTCTTAGAAATTGGTCATTTCTGTCATGTAGATTTATATTGGAAATCCTGTAATTTCAACATTCTTGAATACCTTTTGGATTGATTAATTTTCAAAATGACTCTTCTGCTCATTGAGTGAAATGGAAAGTACTACATTTTGAATTTCACAAGCCCATTTGATCAAAACAAATATATTCCAAGTACATTATTATATTTCTCTTGAAATACTTAATGAAGTCAACTGTTTAAGTTTTGGGATTAACCTCAAAAGAGTTGGCGGAAGGATAGAGATACTTTGATTTTACAATACCCTAGAGATGTAGCGAGGATTTCACGAGTTTCTACACTCGTCTCTAGATATGGTCTCGAGACGATGCCAAAATGGACGGGTGGCACTGGTTCAGTGTGACCAGCTTGATAGAGAATCAGATTGAAATCAGCCCAGGCCGCATTTGTTAGACATGGGGTAAATAGACTTTATGCGGGATTGAGTTTTTATATTACCCCAATTGTCAGTCTTACACTAAAGAGACCGGGTTCTAACTCCAATTGGTCGAATGTTACTTCATTAGGGTGGTACAAATTTTTCTTTACAATTTTAGTCTAGCTTCGAATGCTTTGAATAGCATTGACGATGGAAGTGAACTGTGAATCTTTCCATTTTATTTTTCGAGATAGGAATAAGGTGGACCTCTAGCTTACGCTACTAATGCACCTGGAGTAATCACTTGAGCGGAGTATATTTCATCGACTATTTGCAACGAGTTATTGCAATAAATACTGCATATTTGCTTTTCTTTTTAAAGAAATAAACAATTCCCAAACATGCTTTTCCTATCTCATTCAAATTTAAGCTTTGCGACAAAGGTTTTCATATCATCAATGGTAGAGGTGTCAACTGAGTTGATCCGCACTTGGTCCAGATCGACCAAGCCCAACAGTAAAGCATTGGCCATATCGGGCTTCAAAACTTTGATGTTTCAGGGTCGACCAAGCCTGTTTTACACCCCTAACCAGTGTCAAACACCAATAAATTGCAACGACAAGTGCCAGGTGATGCAAAATGTTCTATTATGTAAGCCCCCTGTTCGACAACCATTACTTAGGAAAAATAATGTTTTGAATAGTGATTTTTAGAAGAATGTGGTTAAAAAGTCGAGACGTTTTGGATTTACATGTAGAATATTTATTATGTAAATGTGTGGTTAAAAATGATTATGCAGAAAAAAAGAGTTTTCAATTAATGGTGGTGTCAAACAGGGGCTAAAAGAGTTAAAACAACATTTTTTTTTTTTTTGGTTTACTGCAGGCTGCAGCCATTATCTGAGGACCCTGTTCGAGCTAAAGACGAAGCTTTCTTCACCAGCAACTGTTGAATTCAGCCTCCCAGCTGCCCACCCATTATTCAAAGCACGGACAGCAGTGCGAGCAGGATCACCAGTAACTCGAGTGCCATCAACTTGTTTCTCATATTCTGAAAGACCATTTGCCTTCCTCTCTTTCCTTCTTTTCCGCTCCTCATCTCTTTCTTTCCTCAGCCAACTCTCCACAGTTCTCTGCAAATCCAATTTAACAAGGCACTGACCACAAGAATTTTGAAACCAGTAGTAAAGTTGACCATTACAAAGGATACTCAGCAAAATAAGAAACGGATTCAGTTAGCATCGCCTGTGTTTGTAGCCTAGATAATCACTTCATAAAATATATATCACCAAGGCATGTTTTGTAAGCCTGAATTTATATTTATATTTATTTATTGGAAAAGTAAGCTTTTGCACCAAAAGTTACTTTCACTTTTTTTTGGCAACAAAAAAGTTACTTTAAATGAACTTTAAAGCTTAACCAATTTAAAGCTTAAATATATTATTGGTTAAGCTTGAAAAGTTACTCTTAAGAGCATATTTGGGAGTGTTTTTCCAAGCTTATAAGCCATTCGAACATCATATTTACCCCAACCCACAACTTCCATCCACATATTTTATAGAACCCATTGCTTATAATTCACAAAAAGCTTTACCAAACAAACACTAAGTACTTGTACTTTTTTTAGGCTTAGCCAAACATGCACAGGTGGTTTAATGAGCATTTAGATGAAGAATTTTGATTTCCAAAGGTGGAGGAACTGACCATCAGTGACAAACTGCTCCTCTCCTTAACTTGATCCATTGGCATTGCCAATTGCAACTTTCCATGTGCCACATATACCTGAAATAATTAATGAGTACAGCAAAAATTAGAATTAGAAGACAAGCCAAAGATAGAAATATGAAAGAACTTCGGAATCAGAACTCACAATATGAGATGGCCAATCCTCAAGACCATCGAAGATATGTGTGGCATAGACAATTGTAGCACCTCGTTCATCACATTCCTTCTTTAGAAATTTTAGAAGATCAGCCCTAGCTAGCACGTCTAGGTCAACGGTAATCTCATCAAGCAGAAGAACCTTGACCACAGCAGGTATTATTTAAATCAATTTATTTGTAAAACAACTCAATGAAGAAGACAAAAGGTACTTGTAAAATTGTCCGAAAATACCTTGAATGGCTTTAAAAGACCCATACATATTTGAACTCTCCTCCTCTGACCATCAGATACTTTATGCATTCTCCAAGATTGGTCAACATCTAAAACCTACATTAACAGAAAACACAGAAAGTCACTTGTATCTTCGCTATTTCCAATATGAGAAAACCGAATCAACTATCGTCTCACGACGAAGGACAAAAAACATCAAGTTCGACTTTGTGCTAGACAGAGTCATCTATCGTTGTTAGGTGCATTGTGTCTGAATTTTGAATTGATATAATGTTACAAACAATGCCATAGTATGACATCCACCAGATTGAGGCCCCAGTTGCTGAGGATCTCATCTACAAGTTCTTAAATTGATTTGCCCCAAGTGCGGTCCCTGATCCTACATCCTAGGCATCTTTGCCTTCCACTCGGCTGCTATCTTTTCCAAGCACACCCCCACTAGACATTTTGTCTACTACATCAACTGCAATCGGCCGGTAAGTTTTAACATCCGAATGCCTCTGTTTGCATATAGTAGAATCTCTAGAGAATCAAGCATCCATGAATGTCAGTTTATATAATGAGTAAAGGAGAGATTGGTTTTGGGCAGCACAGGAGTGTGGGCAGATGCTTATTTGCGCCTCATTATATTCTTATTTATACCTCAATTTATCCTCTATCTTGGCTCTAGGATTCTGAAATTTGAACCACTCTTAAAGACTAGTTCGGGCATCATTTGTCTCCATTCACGTTTGTAGAAATGAAAGAAGAATCCGAAACATACTTTTAAGTCTTAAATATGCGGGGGGAAAATCATACTTATGTCATACCTTAATTAGTTCATCTCGCCTTCGGGGATCGACACCTGCTACTCCATATATCATTTTCTCAGCAGAAATATCCATTTGGATTGCGACCTCAAACCCAGCAAAAGCAACTTCTCGTCTCCACTGGAAATAAATAAGTTTGTATTCATCAAAATTACTATTGCATGACAAACATTATTCATAATTCTACTACAATAGAATTCAGGATTTGCAATCATATTAAGATCACTTAACAAGTATGCATAAAATCTACATAACCAAATCAAAAGCAAAAGGTTATAATTTGAAATAATCCGACTAGAATAACTAACTTTCACTAAATCCTTTTCCCTTACTCCAGCTTACTAAATAGCTAAGCAAATATTTCATAAAAAACCAGTAAAAATCTTTATTAACCCAGTAATAACAAATATACCCAGAATACAATACCGAATTTCCAACATAATTAATTTAGAACGCCTCTGCATTAATTCAATTTAAGAAGTAAATTTAATTTAAGAAATCAGTCAAAAATTCAATTCATCTGCACGATACAGTCAAATACTGGTCAAATTTCATCATGAAACCACACATACACAAATGAAGTTGCATTCACAACTCTTCAAAGCAGATGGAATTTTTTAGAAAAAAATAAGTAAAAAGAGCAAGAAAAGTTACACACCTCACCACCAAGATAACAGAGGTCCCCGGAAACTGTTAATGCGGTGTCATGAAACGCAGATCTTCCCAGCACCTTAACCATATCAGGCTCCACCATATGCTTCCCTCCAAGTATTTTCAATATCGTAGTTTTCCCTATAATACCACAAACAATGAAACCAAACCCATTATAGAAATACTCCAAATTCATCGAATTGCAATAAATCAGCAAAGATAAACCATAGTTTTCCCTACAATCCCAGAAATAATTAAACCAACCCCATTTCCTCTAAATTTATCAAACTACAAGAAATTTGAAAAAATAAAAATTAATTGATGGGAATTGTAGTAGAGATATCATTAAACTTAATTTTCAATTAGATACTTATTTTAGGAGACAAAATTAAAGTTTTATTTTAAAGATTTTCCAATTATTAATTGTTTACTTTCCCAAATTAAATACTTATTTTAGGAAACATAATTAGGATTTTATTTAATAGATTTTCTAACATTTTTCTATTTAAATTTGACTAGTTTAAACCTACATAAAGTGGCTTATGCATTGCAATAGTACTTTGATATAGAATAAACTCATATTTTCTTCCTCCAAATTCTCTTTATTCTCTCCCTCTTCCTCTCTTTCTCAATCTCCTTCTTGTTCGATTGTGTTCTACATCAATTTTATATCAAAGTAAGTCGTATTACTTTGGCCAAACAAATTTGTGAAGTTTTGATACGTGTTCAGATTAAAAAATTTAGTGCCGCCACTGTCCAAACCATCCACAAATCACACCTGCATCCATCCAACCCAGCTCCCAAAAATCCACCACTGTCCTCTACATCTTCCACTACATTCAACCGTCCAAGCTCCCAACCGCAAAGGCAAAATCAGCTACAACAACATAAAGAAGAAATCTGCAAGGAATTAGTTTTAATTTCTGTTGTTCATTTTCTTAGTTAGCAAAAAATAAAAAATAAAGAGAGAGAGAGAGAGAGAGAGAGAGAGAGAATATTTTTTCTTGTTGTCTTCGGAACTGTCCACCGGTTCAGCAAAAATTTAAGTTAGATAGGTTCTTTTATTTTTGTTCTTAATTCTTATTTTAAAAAAAAAGAGAGAGAGAGAGCAATTGAGATGAAGTCAGCTGACAAGAATATGTTTGGCTTGTCATTAGTTTTAAAAAATAGCCCGACACAAAATAAGTGCTCTGCTCATATCTGCAAGTTGTATAGCAGCACATATTCGCCAATATCTAGCTCGATCGAGCTTTCTCAGTAGCCTAGTGCACTCAATTTTCTGCCCGCTTCCATTACCTTAGAAGGATTATTTGATTCTGCCATGGATCAATTGCGTATGCTTAGCAATTCAGACATTGATTGCTTCCATTTGACTTTTGGTCAAGTGTCAATTTTGTTCTACTAGAACTTTAATTATAATTTAAATGATCGGCCTTTTATTTAAGAAAAATAAAAAATAAATACCGTGTTACTTTTTAGTTGTCAGTTGCTGTGTTTCTAATTTAAACTCTAGCTTCTTGCATAGATTATTTTAATATTTCAAAATAAAAAATAGAGAAACACAAAAGTTTAGGGCATGTTCTATTTACCATTTTCAAGCCGCTTTTTGTTTTCGATTTTCCAAAACAGTGAAAACGCGTTCTCTTTCCTATTTTCGAAAGCGTGTTTTTGAAAACAAGTTAAAAATTTACAAAGAAAACTCAAAATGACAATTTGTCGTTTTGGGTGTTTTCAGTTATAATCAAGTCAAAATTTTCAAAACGCGTTTTGGGTGTTTTCAAAACAATTTTCAAAATGTCAAAAAGAATATATTTCAACAATCTCANCAAAATAAAAAATAGAGAAACACAAAAGTTTAGGGCATGTTCTATTTACCATTTTCAAGCCGCTTTTTGTTTTCGATTTTCCAAAACAGTGAAAACGCGTTCTCTTTCCTATTTTCGAAAGCGTGTTTTTGAAAACAAGTTAAAAATTTACAAAGAAAACTCAAAATGACAATTTGTCGTTTTGGGTGTTTTCAGTTATAATCAAACCAAGATTTTCAAAACTCGTTTTGATTGTTTTTAAAACAATTTTTCAAAATGCCAAAAAGAACACATTTTCAACAATCTTAAAATGGACACACAAAACACAAAACCCAAAATGAATTCAAAACTCAAAACACAAAACTACCCCTTAGTTGTTTTCCTTATTTAGTATTTTTAGGCAAAACTATTTTTTACGAAAACAAAAACAGGAAAGTAACAAATCATTAGGAGATCAACTAATGTCAACTGAAAAATAGCTTCTTCCGCATTCGCTCTCTTAATGTTCTCATTCCTTTACTCGAACAAATTGATAATTTGCTCTCCTAAGTGGACCAACCAATCGAACATAATAAGAATTTAACAAATTTTCTAGTATTTTTCTATTTAAATTAGACTAGTTTAAACCTTATCTAAAGGGTTTATGCATTGTAATAGTTAGACTTTGCTATTGAATAAATTGATATATTTTGCCTCTAAATTCTCTCAGTTCTGTCCCTCTTCTTCTCTTTCTCATCTGTCTTCCACTACGTTTCTCGAACTCATTCTTGTTCGATTGTGTTCTATGTCAAAAATAATTTTCCATACCATCCTGAAAATAATCAAACCAAACCCATTGCTCAAAATTCATCAAACTACAAGAAATCAGCAAAAATAAACCGTATTTTTGCCTACAATCCCAGAAATAATTAAACCAAATCCATTACTCTAACTTCATCAAACTATAACAAATTAGAAAAAGAAAACCTTATTTCCCCTACAAGCCCACAAACAATTAAACCAAATCCATTACTCCAAATTTATGAAACTACAATAGATCAGCAAAGATAAATCGTGGTTTTCACTACAATCTAAGAAATAATTAAACGAACCCCATCTCCTCTAAATTCACCAAGCTAAAAGAAATCAAGGGGAAAAAAATCTTTTTCCCTACAATCCCACAAACAATTAAACCAAATCCATTACTCCAAATTAATCCAAGTACAATAAATCAGTGAAGATAAACCGTTGTTTTCACTACAATCCAAGAAATAATTAAACCAACCCCATCTCCTCTAAATTCACCAAACTACAAGAAATCAATGGGAAAAAATATATATTTTTTCCCTACAATCCCACAAACAATTAAACCATACCCATTATAGAATTACTCCAAATTCATCAAACTGCAATAAATCAGCCAAGACAAACCATAGTTTTCCCTCAATCCCAGAAATAATTAAATCAAACCCATTTCCTCTAAATTCACGTAACCATAAGAAATTAGAAAAAAAAAAAAATTAGTTTCCCTACAATCCTAGAAATAATTAAAACAAACCCCATTTCTCTAAATTCATCAAACTACAATAAATCAGCAAACATAAACCGTGGTTTTGCCTACAATCCTAGAAATAATTAAAACAAACCCATTACTCTAAATTCACCAAACTACAAAAAATTAGAAAAAGAATTCCATACTGTCCCCTACAAGCCCACAAACAATTAACCAAATCCATCACTCCAAATTTATCAATCTACTATAAATCAGCAAATATAAAACGTAGTTTTCACTACAATCCAAGACATAATTAAACCAACACCATTTCCTCTAAATTCACCAAACAACAAGAAATTATTAAAAAATACATTAAAGAAAAGAGAGGGAGAAAAAAAGTACCAGCGCCATTGGATCCAACAAGAAGGCAGCGATCGCCGGGATTGAGAATAAGTGAGAAATCATCGATTAAAGGGGCGGACCCAGGTGGACGATGGCCATCAATTCCTGGGTAGGTGAACTTCAACTTGTTGATCACCACCGTCGATTGAGATTTCTCCTCCTTCACCGCCATTTTTGCTTAGCCTTTTCTTTTCATTGTAAATTTGGTGGGATTTTATAAGCAGAATTTGGTTGTTGGCATATGTGGTTTGAATCGCGGCAGCTGTTGGGACACACAGGGAAAATAGAAATAGCTGTTGTTTCAGGGCCATTTCGAAAGGGAAATATATGTTAATAATTGAAATAAAAGGTGACTGTTTCAAAATAGTCAAAGTAAAATATAATTTTTTAAAATAGACTTTTGACTATTCTAAATCATAAACAATTTAATATACTCCGAATATAAAAATTTCAATTAAATTATCAAACTATAAAAAAAAA